>QNTS01000773.1:469250-484258 GCA_003317085.1 Hucho hucho | reverse complement strand
TGACCAAATACTTATTTTCCACCATAATTTGCAAATAAATTCATAAAAAATCCTACAATGTGATTTTCTGGATTTTTTTTCCTAATTTTGTCTGTCATAGTTGAAGTGTACCTATGATGAAAATTACAGGCCTCTCTCATCTTTTTAAGTGAGAGAACTTGCACAATTGGTGGCTGACTAAATACTTTTTTGCCCCACTGTATACAGAGAAAAGAGTCGGCCCGAGAATTGAACCCTGTGGCACCCCCATAGAGACTGCCAGAGGTCCAGACAACAGGCCCTCTGATTTGACACACTGAACTCTGTCTGAGAAGTAGTTGGTGAACCAGGCGAGGCAGTCATTTGAGAAATCAAGGCTGTTGAGTCTGCCGATAAGAATGTGGTGATTGACAGAGTCGAAAGCCTTGGCCAGGTCGATGAATACGGCTGCACAGTATTGTCTTTTATCGATAGCAGTATTGTATTTTATCGTTTAGGACCTTGAGCGTGGCTGAGGTGCACCCATGACCTGCTCGTCCAGTCACTGCATCAGATTGAAGATCGATAAGCTCAAGTTGCAGGTCAGTGGGAGCGTTATCTATATTGAAGGTGAAAGGAGAGGAAACCAACAGCATGTCATTTTCCAACACTTTGAAATCCTCAAAACGACGAGAAAACTCAATGTATAAAGCACGCAGCAGCGATGTATACTTCTCCGGCTGGTCATCTGATAGGGAACAGACTAGTAGTGTCGGAAGGTGGGAGAGATTGTTGGCTTCTACTTGGCAGGTCAGGAGGAGTAATTTTCCCTTGAAGGCTTTGACAAGGCTGGTGTGCAAAAAGGCCCTTCCCTTGTAGTTTAAAATTGAGTTAATTCATGAGGTCCATGATATCCAAGGTGAAGGCAAAATCAGCCAACCATTCTTTATCTTGCAGTTGAGGGAAATCCACATATTTTTCTTTCATTTGCAAAAACTCAGCAATCTCCGATTTCAGGTCCCACACCCTTTTAAGCACCTTCCCCAAACTCAGCCATCTCACGTTTGTGTGGTACGGGAGATCTGCATGACCAGACTCTGTCTCATCCAAAAGTGAGACAAACTACCTGTGGTTTAAAGATTTTGCTCTTGAAGTTTACCACTTTAGTGACTGTATCCACAACATGGCTCATTTTCAGAACACATTTACAGAGCACCTCTTGATGAATAATGCAATGCAGGAAAATCATTTTATGATCTGGGTTCACCTCAGCTACTTGATCTTGTATCCTTTTCAAAATGCCAACTTTTTTCCTGTCAAGTTTGGGCACCCATCAGTGGTCACACTGGATAACTTTCCAAAACACAGTCCCAGCTTTGCCACACACTTACTAACCTCCTCCAATAAATATTTCCCTGTGGTGGTGTTCTTCATTGACTGCACTGAAGCAAGCTCCTCTGTCATTTCAAAGTCTGGGGTTATGCCTCGTAAGAATATCAACAACTGCGCCCTGTCACGTGCATCACTGCTCTCATCCAGGGCCAAGGAGAAATAGGTGAAATCCTTTACCTTGTCTTTCAACTGTTGTTCCATATTCTCTGCGATGTCCTCAACACGCCGTGTCACTGTTCGTCTTGACAGGGAAACATTTTCAAACAGCTCTTTCTTGTCGGGGCAAAGTATTGCTGCAGAGTCAATTAAACATTATTTAATGAATTCGCCCTCAGCGAATGGCTTGCTATGTTTAGCAATTTTGTGGGACAGTACATATAGCTCTCGCAATTCGGTTGTTTGCTGAATGCAGTTTTGTGAAAAGTCCTTGCTGCTTTTGCAACTGAGAAAGCAACTCTTTCGATGCACTTGCCCTCTGCTCAGAAGACATATTCCTATATTTCTCTGCATGCTTCGTCTGGTAGCATCGGGACAAGTTGTAGTCTTTCAAGACAGCAACGCTCTCTTTGCACACTAAGCACACAGCTTTCCCTGATACCTCAATAAATACATATTTAGATGTCCACTCTTGCTGGAACACCCTACATTCATTGTCTACTTTCCTTTTCTTTGAAATCTTTGAAAAACTAATTTGCCCAAGCCTGCTCTAGACCATCAAGTCAGATATTAGCCTTTCCAGAAATCTCACATAATCTGTTTTAACTCAAGTGCCACGTATGTTGGGTGTAGGATATATTCATAGATATACTGTACATCATTGGAAGGACTCAAATTCTACATGTCCCTGTAGTGGAATCCTGAGCCACAGGTTTGAGTTACTTTCCTCCATCTAGTGGCCATTGTCTAGACTGCAGGACGCACAAAATTCAACAGTATTACTTCTGGGGGCCAGTGTACCAGTGATTAATAGATTTTTTGTTTATTTCACCTTTATTTAACCAGGTAGGCCAGTTGAGAACGAGTTCTCATTTACAACTGCGACCTGGCCAAGATAAAGCAAAGCAGTGCGAAAAAAACAACAACACACGTTCCCTCCAAGAGGCGTGCGTAACACCATAGAGGCAAAATAATTACAATTTAGCATTAACACTGGAGTGATAGATGTGCAGATGATGATGTGCAAGTAAAGATACTGGGGTGCAAGAGGGTAAGTAATAATATGGGGATGAGGTAGTTGGGTGTGCTATTTACAGATTGGCTGTGTACAGGTACAGTGATTGGTAAGCTGCTCTGACAGCTGATGCTTAAAGTTAGAGAGGGAGATATAAGACTCCAGCTTCAGTGATTTGTTTTGCTATTCCTTCCAGTCATTGGCAGCATTCTTACATAGGTATTCCTCTTGTCCAGATGGGATAGGGCAGTGTGATGGTGATTGCATCGTCTGTGGATCTGTTGGGGCGGTAAGCAAATTAAAGACCACGGAGAAGGAGAGCCCACAGTCCTTTGTAGCGGGCCACGTCGGTGGCACTGTGTTATCCCCAAAGTTGGCGAAGAAGGTGTTTAGCTTGTCCAAAAGCAAGACGTCGGTTTCCGCGACGTGGCTGGTTTTCCCTTTGTGGTCCGTGATTGTCTGTAGACCAGCAGTTGCAGTGTGACTCTACTTTGTCTCTATGCTGACGTTTTGCCTGTTTGATTGCCTTACGGAGGGAATAACTACATTTTTGTATTCAGCCATATCCCAGTCACCTTGCCATGGTTAAATGCGGTGGTTCGCGCTTTCAGTTTTGCACGAATGCTGCCATCTATCCACGGTTTCTGGTTAGGGTAGGTTATAATAGTCAAAGTGGATACATCTCCTAGAAATTGACTTCACTTTTTGCAGGACAACATGGAAAAGGCTGAGGGAAAACTATGCTAGAGAGCAAAATACGAAAATCAAGAGCGGCAATTCAAGTGTCGGACTAAAAGATCCTGAGATATTACATGAATTGGACTGGCTCTCACCCCTAATAAAACACAAAACCCAAACGACCCACATTCCAGGAGGAGAGGTGAGCTGTGTGTTTGATTGTACCACAATTAGAATGACCTAGAGCAGTGGTCACCAACCTTTTGAGTGAAGATCAGTTTCTGAGTCAAAATGTGAGCCGAGATCTAGTGCGCAAATAAATATAAAAAATTCTTAATAAAAAACGTAAGTCTGCAAAATGTACCAATTAAAAACAGTTCCGTAGCAATGAGGTGCGTGCAGTAGGCTACAGGCCCATGCAGTATATTGGCTATGCTTGAATTCTTCTCAGACCATTTTGTAATTATATAAAAATGTAGGTATGATCACACTGGTAATAGATAATTTGTTATATTACTTGTGAGGCTCAGCTAAGTGAGCATAATAATTAGCTTTTTGTTTTTACTGGACTGATGGCTTTGCATCTGATGGTCAGTCGAGGGGAGGGAGGGAACAGATGTGAGGCTGCCTCTCACCCGACTCATGGTCCCTCTGCTCTCCCTCCCTCGGCTAAGAAGTCTTCCAGTTTATGGCGAAACTCAAGTCGCAATGCATTATTTCTGCTTCATGCACCACCCACTTAATTTGAGGGCTGAGGGGATAGGGTGTGTCTTAAGTGTTTGGACCTGAGCTGTTGCCTTCCCGGTACTGGGCTTCTGAATCAAGTTCACCTACCGTCAACAGCGCAAAAAGAATAACAAAAATAGGAAAGCAAGGCTTTATCGTTGGGATTTTAACAGAAATATTTGGTGATCGACTAGGAAAGTATTGGAGATCGACCAGTCGATCGCGATCGACCTCTTGGTGACCACTGACCTAGAACATTCAGAGGACTTTATTGTGACTATCATATTTTCTTCCCACCTATAATCTCACGGATAGGGGGGACCTAGGGGTCATTAGATGAGATGCTAGGCCTAGGTTAATGTGTACTACACAGTGTATCTGTTTAACTCTCCTGATGAGTGCAAACACACTGACTAATTTATTTATGTCTTGAAAGAATGGTAAACATAATATTTAGTTAGAAATGGATTGCTGGATGTTTTATCATTTGAGGAAATGGCCTTTGAACATACAACCAATCTTTCTAGACCCTTCTTGGCAAGATATAAATATGAAGGAGTTTTCTGCTTATCATGCTAAAGTTAGTGCGTGACCATTAATGGTTTCTTATTATGTCACCAAGGTTCTGTTAGTGAGAGGACAAGGAGAGACTGGAGGCAGTGGTGAGGCATCAATGGACAGATTCCTTGGTCGTTTCACCCCTGCAGCAGACAGCACCTTTACTCCTCCTGTAACCACACACACCAGACCTTTCAGACACATGTCTACCCGAATACAGTCTGGGGACGGCCTCTCTTCATCTAAACCAAGCTCCAGCTCTACCAGTGGACCAGCCCAACCAAGGAAGAGGACACAGGACAGAGTAGATCAATCCCCCAGCAAGAACCCTAAGAAGGCTGATAATACCAGAGAGCATAGGGTTAGTAGTATGGGAGGTAGTGATGATGGTGACGCCTTACTTAGCCAAATTATAATTTCAATGCTAAGTGAAATGCCGACCTGAACTGAAGTCCCAAGCTAAATCAGATCTATTGAAACTGCTTTCTGCAATGCAGGAAAAATTCTCAGCATCAGTCGCAGAAATGTTAATCACTGATGATGTTTTTCAACATGAACTTCCATCATTTATACATAATTCACATCAGTATACATTTTAAATAGTAGGAAAATATATTCCAAATGCTACTTCTGAAGATTCTGCAGGACGTACATTAGTAGTTCAGCATGAAGATACTAATCAAATCAAATCTTATTGGTCACATACACATGGTTAGCAGATGTTTATGCGAGTGTAGCGAAATGCTTGTGCTTCTAGTTCCGACAGTGCAGCAATATCTAAGTAATCAAACAAATTCACAACTACCTCTTACACACAAATGTAAGGGATGAAAAAGAATATGTATATAAATATATAAATGAGCGATGGACGTGCGGCATAGGCAAGATGCAGTAGATGGTATAGAACAGTATAAACATATGAGATGAGTAATCTAGGATATGTCAACATTATTAAAGTGGCGTTATTTAAAGTGACTAGTGATACCTTTATTAAGTCTATTTATTAAGAGACAAAGGCTGTGTTTACACAAGCAGCCCAATTCTGATCTTTTGCCAAACATATGTTCTTATATAACCAACTGAGGTTCAAACCAACTGTGCACCACAAGACAGTGTTTGCCCTATGAGCTAAAGCTTAGGGATTAATTCAAGGAGCCTCATTGGCTGGTAGTTAGACTACATGTTCAATTGTAAAAGACATTGCACTTCATCTACATCTGAAAATACTCTGGATACATTCAGTAACATGATAAAACTATTCCTGGAAAATGTGGGATAGGTGTAACATAAAACAGAACAATTACAAGGGTTTGAGTAAGAGGACTAACTGGTGTCTCCAAGTGGCCACACAACTCTCCAAAGTGTGCACTTTTATGACTCAAAGAAGAGTCTTGAACTCGAAAGTATTTTTTGAGCTCTCCTAGCTGTGATGTTGATGAACTAGAGCAAGCACACTTGTAGTTGTTTCAAATGGAACACAACCTTGCATCCCGGCCATCACACAATTGCTGTTGTTGTTTACGCAATCCAAAAACGGGCGATTATAAATCGCAATCTGGGTCAGGTGGGCATAATTTGAACATTTGTTCTATTGCCAACATGACTAAGTTACAAATAACGATCTTACAATGTTAGGCTTTCACTAGGCAATTCAGGGAAACAGATCGTAATGTTGGTGCACATAGAAAGGAGTCATGAGTGCATTCAGGTGCGTGTGCAGCCTATAATTTTCTTCACAATAAACATACATAGGCTCATTCTGTTCAGAACAACCCAGGGTATGATGGCATGTCATCTTGTAACTATACATAAAAAATAGTGCCCATAAACATTGACATTGCAATATGACGTGAGTTTTATGATTCGGAAATGTGCATATTTGGATGGGTGTTTGGCTTGCTTGTATGGGAGCAAGCCAAAGGTTCATCACATGACTTATTGTAAAACCAAACAGATTCTCAGAAAGACCTTATTAACCAACCCTGTGTTTCAGTTTGTAAATATTGCTACTAATTTGACAGGGATGGTTGCCAGGGTACATCTAATCCCAACCCACTGATAAATCTGTTACGCCCAGGCTGTCCTTTATACAACAATCAGGTGACGTCTCACACTTGCTGTGAAGTCTTATACTGGCTATAAAACATTGCCTGGCAGGCAAAGACACTGAAATGGGATGGGTAGTGACATTAGCCATGTTTTGTTAGTACAGTTTAATTTACTTTCTATTCATAATCATACTGTCTCAATATAGGCATAACTTTAACCCTTTACAGCGCACATGTTTGGGTAATTCACATCCCAGTTTGGATAATGATAGCCAAATTATAATTTCAACGCTAAGTGAAATGCCGCCTGAACTGAAGTCCCAAGCTAAATCAGATATACTGAAACTGCTTTCTACCGGTAATTTACTAAAGTTATCGGAATCTTCAGTAATTTTGGTAATTAACTGAAAAATCTATGGCAATCTATTGTAACTTTGGTAATTTATTCTTTAACTTGTTTAACCTTTAATCAGATATATATATTATTCATTTATTATATCTATAGCTAGGTTTCCATTCAATTGGCGACAGATGTTCATATATTCTAAAAATCAAAAATCCGCATATAGAAAATATGCAAATTTTCCCACCACTAGTGGTGTTTTCACCAAACTGACTTGTTGCGATAAAAATCAGTTTGTGATGACTGCACACATGACAAAAAATGTACTTTTCTGCTTAGATTTTCATTTAATAAAAATAAAAATCTAAAATTCTATGTGGTTCAATAGAATTTTCAATTCTACCATAGATTTGCCTCAAAAATGGTTGCGTTAAATAGCAAATGTGCCTACTCTGGTCTTGACATTTGCACTCTATCTTGATACAGTGTGGGTAGGCTGTGCGGGTATGGGTAGTCTACATGGGATTAATATGGATTATGGATTTTATTTGTCATACAGCTGTAAATGCAGCGATCATCATGTCACCAGAATAAGACCCTTTATATTTATTGTAAAGGAGCATCAAGCTCATGCACTGTGCACTTTCAACACCCTGTGAAGTTCATCGTAATTTATTTATCTGTAGCCTAATAAAATCTGTGCTTTCCCAAGTCATAGCAGGAGGACCACACAACATACTGTATTATCGAGTGAAATTATTATTATTATTTTTTTTTTACTTCGATGTGATGCTCATTATATCAATATTTGTGCATGAAAGCGTTTCCAACTGCCATTTCTCACACCATACATTTTACTGACAGATAGAAATCACATCATGTCTAGCTTATTTTGTTTTGTAGATATTTGGAAAGTTTAACGACAAATTTGCTGTTTCCATCAAGCCTGTCATGACATTTTTTATCCGACATGTAGGCCTACTACTTGCATAAAAAGGTTGGATGGAAACCCGGTTACTGACGTAGACATTTTTTTTAAGTAAAAAATAAATAAATGTATATATATATATATATAAAGTATATTTCACGCTGAAATCCTCATGTTAAACACCATTGGTATTCACAAAGCTAATGGTTTATATTTAGGACAATGTTTTACAGTTTGTCATTCTATTTTATTAAATTATTTTCATATATTTTACATGTGATAAGGCCACATCGAGGGCCAGAGATTATTACAGATGCCTGTGATAATCTAAAGTACCCAAAAGAGCCACTAGATGTCTTGTGATAGATTACATAAAATCCTTGAAATATACCAAAATTCTGTTAGTTTACAGTAATATATCCTCCCTTTGCAACCCTACTTCAGACCCACATCTACTCTGAAACAGTCTGGGGATGGCCCCGCTATGTCTAAATGAAGCTCCAGCTCTACCAGTGGACCAGCCCAAAGCATAGAGGTTTTACAGCCAATTGTGTGAAAAATAGGTTCATTACTCAAGGCTTTGATAAACATAGTGTACACTAGTGGCACCTGGTGGTCTAAAGAATTTAGAGCAGCCAAATTATTCTAGATGATGTCCCGCACCCGTATCACGTGCGCTGCGTAGCTTTTTTGTATTTTACCAAACTGATGGTTCTTTCAAGACAACTGGAAACTCTGAAAATAAATGAGGTCAAATCATGACGTCAGTGATCTTCAGGGCGGAATGTCGGAGCTCTAGAAAGAGGCCAGAGTTCCTAACTTGGAGTTGGAGTTGGATGACGGTTCAAAATGATTTTTCCCAGTCGGAGCTTGTTTTTCCCCGAGTTCCCAGTTGTTTTGAGGGCGCCACAATACTTAACCAATCAGGCGTTTGTTCGACAAAATGAATCTTCGAACGTCATTAAACACGTGCTTCTAATAAAGTGATGCAGACATCGGCACACTCCTTCGAAGTACACTGCTTAGCGAATTTGACTCATGCCTCGGAGTTCCAGCATCAAATGTAACATCACTAATAAATGCTATCCAGCTAGCTTATTTCGTTTTTTGGGGGGCTAGAGATATGCTAACCTGTTTGCAATCCTTTTACCTTTGCTATCTAGCTTGTTGGCTAGTTAGCTAGAGTAATTGCCTACTGATGAAATTGTTGTTGTGTTATTATCATATTTAGCCTGTTCCACCGTTTTCAAAATCCATACTGGCATTTGAATATAGTGCAGGACAAGGGAATATGGACACAATGTGGGCATGGTAGAAACATTTACATGTAGGTGTAGACCAGGGATGAGCAACTGTCCCCCATTTTGTAGGCCCACTGACCAATAAAAAAACGTATTATTATCTTCTTTTTTTGTAACTCAGTCGGGGTCTCAACTTACTGTTGAGAGTTAGAATAATAGAATACACAAGGTGTAAAACTGCAACATTTTCTCTCCGCCCCATGGCAAAATGTGTCACACTCTGAACTGTTTCACCTGTCTTTGTTCTTGTCTCCACCCCCTCCAGGTGTCGCCCATCTTGTCTGTTTCTAGCTCCTGTTGTCTAGTTTTCCCGGTTTTGACCATTCTGCCTGCCCTGACCCTGAGACTGCCTGCCGCTCGGTACCTTTTGGACTCTGATCTGGATTACTGACCTCTGCGTGCCCTTGACCTGTCATTTTGCCTGCCCCCTGTTCTAGTAATAAACTTTTGTTACTTCAACATTGTCTGCATCTGGGTCTTCCCTGAAACGTGATAAACTAAATAGAATTGCATAAAATGAGTTATACAATTGCAAAATCATCTATCCGCACCATGGCAAAACGTGTAGAATTGCAGGAAATGAACTTTAAAACGTAATTTTTTGGTCTTCACTGTCACGAGGGGTGCTACAAATGTTTTGCTCGCAAGGTTGGGAGGGTACGGATGTGTTTTTATTTTTTTTATTTGATTATCCCTGGAGTAGATGCATGACGGGTTCGGAATTCCATGATCAGAACTGCATTATCACAATACAGAAACTACACGGACTATCAAGTCCAGACAAGGCCATAGTTTCGTTTAATATCTGTTCATACTCATACTGTGTCACTGTAGGCGTAATTTTAACCCTTTGCAGGGCACATCTTAGGGTCAGACATATCACAGCTTGATGAAATGCTTTTTGAGATTGAGTCTAGAATACTCACTTTTACTGCATCGGAAAGAGGACAAACAGTTTCCCAAATTTCTATGAATTTAATGATCTCAGTCAACATGGAATTGACCCAATCCAATTCCACTCACTTATTTTAGACCTACCTCTAGTTTTAGTTGATCTGGTCATGCAATTCTTAACATGGTGAGCTTTCCCTTATCACTTCCATTGGTTTTAGGTTAGCAGTGGCTATTGGATGTCTCTCCTGGCACCATAGGGTACTTTCATGGTAAGTAACAAAATAGTGAAGAAATCTTTTTATTGCTGGGCTGTAGTGTCCTTCAGTGGCCAAATTGCATTAACTCTTCAGTATGGTACTGCATTACTACATTAAAGAGAGAGAGACCACCAGGACATCTTTGACGGTTTACATTAATACACACACTCAATATGGTACAGTAATATTATTAAATGAATGACACAATACATTATTGTATTAAATGAATGACACAAGTATTGTGCTAAGTAAAATGGTGTTTGTTTCTGAATTAGAATATATACAAATCTGAACTCCAATGTGCCATTACAGATTATTTGTATTACTGTATGTTTTATTCACTAGACGGCAGTGTAGTACCAATGAAGAATCAAAGTTTTCAATACATGCATGACATTTAGCAGAATTTCAAAGCCTTAATTTCCCCTTCACAGACTGGCTCATTGGTCTAGGGCAGGGTTTCCCAAACTCTGTCTTGGGGCCCCACCTGGTTGCACGTTTTGGATTTTGCCCTAGCACTACACAGCTGATTCAAATAGCCATTTCATCATCAAGCTTTGATTATTTTTATCAGCTGTGTAATACTATAGCAAAAACCAAAACATGCACCCAGGGGTGGCCCCAGGACCGAGTTTGGGAAACCCTGGTCTAGGGGTATGTTTCTCACTTAGGGAGTGAGAGGTCCCAGGTTCAGAGCCCAGATGAGCCACAGTTTTAAGGCCAACCTGCATAGATTTTTTAAATGTAACCTTTATTTAACTAGGCAAGTCAGCTACGAACAAATTATTATTTACAATGACAGCCTACTAGGGAACAGTGGGTTAACTGCCTTGTTCAGGGGCAGAACAACAGATTTTTACCTTGTCAGCTCAGGGATTCGATCCAGCCACCTATTGTTTACTGGCCCAATAAAGTGAGGTGAAAAAGCCTAGTCCATGGGCCCACCTGTTCAGTGGGTCTTTTCAGTGGTAGGCTAGTAGCCTGTCACCACTAGGTGTTGTAATATTGATGGTGGTAAGAAGCATTTTGGATTTGTTTATTTAGTTTATTTATCCTTTATTGGTGCAGGTGATCCGGCTGATATGATCCCACTGCAAAAAAAAGTATATATATTTCAGTGGAGAGATTTCTCCCAGGAGAGAGAGCAATCAAAATCTGGTTGAATCAATGTTCTTTCCTCATCATTTCAACCAAAACGTTCAATGTGATGACGTTGAATAAACTTGGAAAACTGATTGGATTTGCAAAAAGTAATCAATGTAAGGGAATTTCCCATTTTATTCACCCACCTTTCAACCTCAATGCAATGACAGGGTGACATTTTTAGTTGATTTCAAATTTAATTCACGTTAGTTGAAAACTCATCCAAATGTAAATCAAAAATAGAGGTTGAACTAACATCTGTGGACAATGGGATATGTTTTGAACTATGAACAATACCGAACAAATTCAATCAAACTCAGTAACCCGATTTACAGGATAAATAAACAACAACAGCATTCTTCAACTGCTGTCTAAGTTTTCATTCCTGCTCTGTCGGTACTTTTATCCAATGTAAAAAACACAATTTCAAATTTTGCAACATAAGACTGAAAAGAGGTGCTGGGTCACATGTACAGTTATGAAAGAAAGAAACTTGGAATGCAGGCAAACTTTGGGTGTGTAGGAGGAGGGAGCTTGATGTTGACTCTTCCAGGAAATCTTAAAAGTGGTTTTGAATGAATAGAAACTTCAGGGTAAGGAGGAGGAGCTGTGGTGTTCAACCAACAGGACACTGGCAGCCACAGACTGACATGTCTGGCATTGTTTCATTATCCACACTCCATTGAAAATGCCTTTAGGCCCAGGATTATGCCAATCTGGACCTGAAAGTGGTAAAACACCCACATAGGCCTACCCCCTTACTGTAGAATGCAAACACAATACATTTCCTCATTATAAGTGGTATGCTAATGTTGACATACTTCAGGTATAAAAAGAATCCACATCCGTCACTCCAGTATTTACCAGAGTTTTACCACAGTCAGTTAGAGAACAAAATGAGTTTGTCTGAGTTTGAGATTAAGCTCGTCAGGGAGGTTAAGAAATACACAAATCTTTACAATTCAAGAGATACAAGTATTAATGATATTTATTGGATTACAGTCGCTCGTTTTCTCAGCAAAGGTAAAAGAGAAATGGACTTCAGTTTTTGCAGGACAACGTGGAAAAGGTTGAGGAAAAACTATGTCAGAGAGCATAATTTGAAGATCAAGAGCGGCAATTCAAGTGTCGGACTAAAAGATCCTGAGATATTACAGGAGTTGAACTGGCTCTCCCCCTTCATAAAACACAAACCCCAACCGACCCACATTCCAGGAGGAGAGGTGAGCTGTGTGTTTGATTGTACCACAATTAGAATCACTCTGAACATTTAGAGGACTTTCTTGTGACTTACTAAAATAATACATATACTAGGGGGTTTTCTCCTGCTTAAAACAGCATGCTAATATCACTGACTACTTATTCATGTGGTTTACTTAATCCTGTGATGTTCTGTGTGTGTGTGTGTGTGTGTGTGTGTGTGTGTGTGTGTGTGTGTGTGTGTGTGTGTGTGTGTGTGTGTGTGTGTGTGTGTGTGTGTGTGTGTGTGTGTGTGTGTCCATTAATGCAGGGTCTGGGAGCAAGAGGACGAGGAGAGACTGGAGGCAGTCATGAGGCGTCGTTGGACAGATATTACCATTTTACCCCCTTGAGCACCCCTGCAGCAGACAGCACCTTTACCCCTCCTGTAACCACACACATCAGACCCCTCAGACACATGTCCACCCTAACACAGTCTGGGGACGGCCTCTCTTCATCTAAACCAAGCTCCAGCTCTACCAGTGGACCAGCCCAACCAGGGAAGAGGACACAGGACAAAGTAGATCAAGCCCCCAGCAAGAACCCTAAGAAGGCTGATAATACCAGAGAGCATAGGGTTAGTAGTATGGGAGGTAGTGATGATGGTGACGCCTTACTTGTGACTTAATCGTATTTTCGAGTTTTCTCCTGCTTAAAAAACATGCTGATGTCACAGTGTATAGGCCTAATGTGGTTGACTTAATCCTGTAAAGGTCAGCGTACAGGTTTTGTGTGTGTGACCATTAATGTAAACACTTGTTTTTTTATTACATCACCAAGGTTCTGTTAGCCGTCGCGAGAGGACAAGGAGAGACTGGAGGCCGTGGTGAGGCGTCGATGGACAGATTCCCCTGTCGTTTCACCCCCTTGTCCACCCCTGAAGCAGACAGCACCTTCATCGCTCCTGTGATCACATTCATCAGACCCCTCAGACTAGGGTTGCAAAGCTACCGGTAATTTACTAAAGTTATCGGAATCTTCAGTAATTTTGGTAAATAACAGAAAAATCTATGGCAATCTATCGTAACTGGTAATTTATACTTTAATAACGTTTAAAAACTTTATTCATATGTATATATTATTCATTTACTATATCTATAGCTAGGTTTCTATTTCAATTTGGCGACAGATTTTCATGCGAATATTCTAAAATCCGCATAAAGAAAATATGCGCATTTTCCCACCAGTGGTGTTTTCACCAAACTGTCTTGTTGAGATAAAAATCTGTGATGACTAAACACATGACAAAAAAATTTACTTTTTCGCTTAGATTTTCATTGTGTTTCAATGTGTTTCCATAGCATTTTCTACTCTACCATAGTTTTGCCTCAAAAACGGTTGCGTTAAATAGCAAATGTGCCTACTCTGGTCTTGACATTTGCACTTTTCAATAACTAGCAGATACAGTGTGGGTAGGCTGTGCGGGTATGGGTAGTCTACATGGGATTAATATGGATTATGGATTTTATTTGTCATACAGCTGTAAATGCAGCGATCATCATGTCACCAGAATAAGACCCTTTATATTTCCGACCGCCATTTCTCGCATTCATACATTTTACTGACAGATTTTTTTTTTATGTCTAGTGTATTTTGTTTTGTAGACATTTGGAAAGTTTAACGACAAATTCGCTGTTTCCATCAAGCCTGTCCTGAAATTTTTCATTCGACATGTAGGCCTACCATGAATAAATGTAAAGTATATTTCACGCTGAAACCCTCATATTAAACACCATTGGTATTCCCTAAATTGATGGTTTATATTTAGGATAATGTTTCACAGCTTTGTCATTCTATTTTTAATTCAATTATTTAATATATTTTACATGTGATATGGCCACATCGAGGGCCAGAGATTATTACAGACGCCTGTTATAATCTGAAGTACCCAAAAGGGCCACTAGATGTCTTGTGATAGATTACATAAAATCCTTGAAAGATACCAAAATTCTGTTAGTTTACTGGTAAACTTTAAAACTTTCCAGTAATATATCCTCCCTTTGCAACCCTACTTCAGACCCACATCTACTCTGAAACAGTCTGGGGACGGCCCCGCTACGTCTAAACCAAGCTCCAGCTCTACCAATGGACCAGCCCAACCAAGGAAGAGGACACAGGACAGAGTAGATCAAGCCCCCAGCAAGAATCCTAAGAATGCTGATAATACCAGAGAGCATAGGGTTAGTAGGTTAGGGTTAGGTAGTGATTATGGTGACGCCTTACTTGTGACTTAATTGTATATTTTTCCTACCTGTACTAGAGAGTTTCTTCCTGCTTAAAATAGCATGTTGATGTCACAGACTATAGGCCTAATGTGGTTTACTTAATCCTGTGATGGTGTGTGTGTGTGTGTGTGTGTGTGTGTGTGTGTG
>QNTS01000773.1:437849-461905 GCA_003317085.1 Hucho hucho | reverse complement strand
ATATACAGTGGGGAGAACAAGTATTTGATACACTGCCGATTTTGCAGGTTTTCCTACTTACAAAGCATGTAGAGGTCTGTAATTTTTATCATAGGTACACTTCAACTGTGAGAGACGGAATCTAAAACAAAAATCCAGAAAATCACATTGTATGATTTTTAAATAATTAATTTGCATTTTATTGCATGACATAAGTATTTGATCACCTACCAACCAGTAAGAATTCCGGCTCTCACAGACCTGTTAGTTTTTCTTTAAGAAGCCCTCCTGTTCTCCACTCATTACCTGTATTAACTGCACCAGTTTGAACTCGTTACCTGTATAAAAGACACCTGTCCACACACTCAATCAAACAGACTCCAACCTCTCCACAATGGCCAAGACCAGAGAGCTGTGTAAGGACATCAGGGATAAAATTGTAGACCTGCACAAGGCTGGGATGGGCTACAGGACAATAGGCAAGCAGCTTGGTGAGAAGGCAACAACTGTTGGCGCAATTATTAGAAAATGGAAGAAGTTCAAGATGACGGTCAATCTCCCTCGGTCTGGGGCACCATGCAAGATCTCACCTCGTGGGGCATCAATGATCATGAGGAAGGTGAGGGATCAGCCCAGAACTACACGGCAGGACCTGGTCAATGACCTGAAGAGAGCTGGGACCACAGTCTCAAAGAAAACCATTAGTAACACACTACGCCGTCATGGATTAAAATCCTGCAGCGCACGCAAGGTCCCCCTGCTCAAGCCAGCGCATGTCCAGGCCCGTCTGAAGTTTGCCAATGACCATCTGGATGATCCAGAGGAGGAATGGGAGAAGGTCATGTGGTCTGATGAGACAAAAATAGAGCTTTTTGGTCTAAACTCCACTCGCCGTGTTTGGAGGAAGAAGAAGGATGAGTACAACCCCAAGAACACCATCCCAACCGTGAAGCATGGAGGTGGAAACATCATTCTTTGGGGATGCTTTTCTGCAAAGGGGACAGGACGACTGCACCGTATTGAGGGGAGGATGGATGGGGCCATGTATCGCGAGATCTTGGCCAACAACCTCCTTCCCTCAGTAAGAGCATTGAAGATGGGTCGTGGCTGGGTCTTCCAGCATGACAACGACCCGAAACACACAGCCAGGGCAACTAAGGAGTGGCTCCGTAAGAAGCATCTCAAGGTCCTGGAGTGGCCTAGCCAGTCTCCAGACCTGAACCCAATAGAAAATCTTTGGAGGGAGCTGAAAGTCCGTATTGCCCAGCGACAGCCCCGAAACCTGACGGATCTGGAGAAGGTCTGTATGGAGGAGTGGGCCAAAATCCCTGCTGCAGTGTGTGCAAACCTGGTCAAGAACTACAGGAAACGTATGATCTCTGTAATTGCAAACAAAGGTTTCTGTACCAAATATTAAGTTCTGCTTTTCTGATGTATCAAATACTTATGTCATGCAATAAAATGAAAATGAATTACTTAAAAATCATACAATGTGATTTTCTGGATTTTTAGATTCCGTCACTCACAGTTGAAGAGTACCTATGATAAAAAATTACAGACTTCTACATGCTTTGTAAGTGGGAAAACCTGCAAAATCGGCAGTGTATCAAATACTTGTTCTCCCCACTGTATATATATAGAGAGAGACACATGGACAGGGTACAGTACTGTACTACATTAAGCAGGCTTAACACTCCCCCTGGTGGATTGTAGTACAGAAACACACACACACACAGTACATTATATCTAAAGGATCATGTGGTGGTAACCCTTTAGTCATCCAGCGGCCAAAAACACCTCTGATTAGTAGTTTTACAGACGCGTGCACACACACCAGCACACAGTCACAAACACACGCAATAACACAGCCATCTGCTGCTTCTACCTCTCTGGTGAGCATACACACACACACACACACACACATTCTTCAGTCCGTTTATATTGTCTCATCTCTGCAGAACTTCCATCTGATAGACTAACACCTGGCTATCTTCATCACTGTGATGCTGGCCAGGAAATAGGTGTGGAGCATAGTGTCAGAGCTATACACCTTCTACCTCTCTGTATCACTCTGACCCTGTAAAACAACACATTTCACTGCAGCTATGTGGTGTGTGACAATATAACAGATATATTTTTTACCTCCTTCCTCAACCTGTTCTTCCCGCTGGTGGTACCACTGACCACCCTCATTTGTCAGTGTTATTATAGGTTATTCTGTGGCACAGTTACACATCTCCCTACTCCATCAATGACTGGGTAACCAACATATGATAAAATTCATGTAATGAAGTTCAAAACTCACTAAAAACAAGAGGCAACAGTGAGAAGTATACTGTTATATACATCCACCATAATTTTACTTTTGAATGTGATGAAATTCATGACGGTCATCTATGATTGCAACCGGTTAACAGATATCAATGGTTATCGTTGTAACCAGCTCACAGTATGCAAAAGACACTGAAATGAAAGGAAGGTAAATCTATGTCAATCATTTATGACAGGTGGGCCTGCAATTTCTGTTGATGTTATTTGGAGTAATGTATACTAATCCAATTGTTGGTAAATCATCCAGTTCATGTAGGGGACACATAAGAAGATTGTGTATATCTCCTTTCAAATAACAAACAGCTGTTTTTCCAATACGGTGCAATGCTACAACATACTGGACTGGACTGGACAGGATCGCTGTAGGACTTCTGTGTCAGTACCTCAGGGGCTGCCAGAGACAACAAACTCATGATTTCATCACTGATTTCATCAGTGTCATCATCACATTTCTGCTCTGACATCATAACAGACTAGATCACTGGTGGAGTGTGTTTGCTCTCAAAATAAACTGAATAATAGAAAATTGACATACACAATCAATTTGAATTCTGCATATTGTTTTTATACTAAAGGGAATTAAATGTAGCGAATAAATAGGTTGTGTCATTGTGTCCTAGTCGTACCATGCCTCCCACATACACCACCATGTTCATCTGAAGGGCCCAGACATGGATCTCACACTGCCAGGAGGTTAAGGTGGACAGGGGTACCACCAGCGGGAAGAACAAGTTGAGGAAGGAGATGGTCTGGATGGTCTTTACAAGGCCCTTCTCATCAGCCAGAACACAACTACTCCCTCTGGGGACAAGAGATGGAGGAGAGGGGAGATACTGTAGACCAGAGAAAGGAGAGTGGAGAGAGGAATGTAAATTGTCAAAATAATGAGAGAAGAATACTGCCAGGTAAACAAAATATTGAAGACTGGACATACTTAAACCAGGAGTGAACAATCTTAACACTCTTGACTAGTCCATAATGTCATAACTGTCAATAATGTAATTTCTAATGTAATAATTGGCCCATAGCAATAGATAGAGTGACAGAGACAGATAGAAGGTCTAGTACCTCTGACACTATGGTCCACACCAGAGCCTTGCATAAATAAGTAAAGAATGTGTGTGTGTGTTTGGGGAGGCGATGTTAAACCTGCTTATTGTAGTACAGTACTGAACCCTGTCCATGTGTCTCTCTCTCTATATATATCTGCGTGTCGTCCCCCCTCATCCATTCCTCACCTGTTTCTGTGTCCGTTGTCGTTGCTGAGGCTGTCTCCTACCAGTGTCTGTATGGAGGACAGAGCAGAGCGGCTCATCTGCTATCTACTCGACACTCTACGGTCCCTGGGAATAACCTGGCACGGGCACTAACTCAACACCCACAACAACTCCACTGCAGGCTCGTCCTGCCTCTGGCTCTCTGCCTAGACAATCACACAGAGACCACCACCTCACAGGCCAGCCCAACGCCACAAGGCCCTTTGGGAAATAAGAAAATATAATATATCTGCCAAACACTAGCTTCTCTGGAGTTATCACTTAAATGAACCCAACCCAGCCTCAATAAAGAACACGTTCAATAGAGGTCAGCATCAACAGGGTTGAGTTCAGGTGGATGAGAATGTACACATTGAGTATTTGTGTGTGTGTGTGTGTGTGTGTGTGTGTGTGAGTGAGTGAATGAATGGACAATGGAGGAGAATCCTAGGCTGGATGCCTGGTTGCATATAATTTAAAGTTTGCCGTAACAGCCTCTTCATTGAGTGGATACAACACAAAAGAGTTAGTGAGAGCCACACAATGGACAACCACAAAGTAAAGCCTTGTAGCTAGCTAGTAGACCTATACCTTGATTACTGAAGAAGCAGGGAAGGGATGGAAAGGTGCCACCACTGCCACACTCAACTTAGTAGAGCAAATGAATGGGAACTGTACAGTAGTAAGCTAGACTGTTCTTTCATTCATCCACATTGCTGTAGATGAGTGATGATGACTTTAAGAACATCAAATGTATCCACAATTGCATCAGGACATGGTGACCCTTTGCTTGAGTGAGTGAAGCGAGGAGGTAAGGAAGTCGGAAGGGCGATGACGCAAAAGCATAAGAATGGCGCTGTTAAGATCAGAGATTCGTCTCCTGAGTATACACCTTTGTTCGAGGTGTTGGAACTGTACAAAAGGAAAACTTCAACAACTTTTAGTATACGGACCTCATTGTCTTTCAGTTTCAACCCTAACCACATGGACAAGACAGCTTTCTCCACAAGACATATCCAGTTCTCCAAAAGCAGCAATCCCAAGATTGATTATGATGGTGTTCCATACATGCCTGGTGGTCAGAAGATTATGGAATGCCAATTCGGTCCAGAATGTAAGAAGAAAATCAATGAGCACACACCTTGCTCAGTAGACAAGAAAAGACTGAAGCTGCAAGGTTCTAAGAAGAAGGGTTGTGAAGCAACCATATTAGTCCAACAGACATGTAGGTTACCTGACTATGCAGTGACAACAACAAAATACATTGACTTGGCTAAAGTCAGTCTGACGGAAAGTCTGCTAAACGACGAGCACATGGCAAAGAAGTGAGAGTTGGCCAGAGCACATACCATGCATGCATGGAGGCCTTTTAGGGATGGCTCAGACCGTGCAAAATACAGTGGATTGACTGACTGGTAAGAAAGGGAACGTTAGATGCTGTAGAAGGCACTATGTCAAGACTAGGATGTCCAATGCTGCTCCCAACCCGATGGACAGGGCATAGTATCCATGTATCTCTGAAATCACATACACCGGTCAGAAGTCAGACAGAGGACTTCCAGCCTTGACCAAGAAAAACTGTGTCTACAGCCAGACCAGAGCAGACAGACCAGACCAGACCAACCTACTTTTTTTTCCTATGATGACACCAGGAGAAGATGGAGAGGTACAACAACACCATCTGTCTAATTGATGCTACACATTAGACCACAAAATTCGACCTTGGTCTCTTCCTAATATGTGTCCAGACCAACTGTGAATACATTGCTGTTGCATCTTTTATCATCCAGTCGGAGAAGAGCTGGAACTCCACATGGGAACACCCATTCTGGATGTGCGACTGCAGTGATGCAGAGTGAAACGCTCTCCAGAGTGCTTTTCCTGCTGCACAGATTTACCTCTGTGATTTCAATCGGGAGCAGGCTTGGACTCGCTGGGTAAGGAACAGCAAGCAAGGCCTGACATCTGAGGAGGATGAGACGCTGCTATGAATGCTGCACAAAATTGCCTCTGCACCACCAGGAAAAGAGAGCATAGATGGAATCTACAGACTTCGTGTTAAAGGCATTTCCTTTGTGGGAGAAAGCACAAGTTTGATCATGGCTGGAAACAAGTTAGTTATCCATTCCTGGGAAGAGGAGGGAGATAACACTTACCATGCAGCAATGGACACCAACAACAGTATGGAATCACAGAACAGGGTACTGAAACACACTTATCTGAAGAGAGTGAAAGGAGACAAGACCCTCAGCGGCATCGTGAGCATTCTAAACAAGTATCTCCTTGCACAACATCATGAGTGTGTTCAAGCAGTACAGTCGCTCTGATGAGTACATATGCTTCAGTGCAGATGTTCCAGCCATTCTTCACAACAGGCCTACTGCAACCATCAAGCGATGCCTCACAAACATGGAGAGTGGCGAAGCCAATTTAGACTTATTTTTCTCAAAAATCCATCAACATTTTTGTCAGCACAGTGATATTGTGTTTTAATGAGTACATTGCACTCCTCTTATACTGGTCAGATGGCTGCAGGACGATTTGATCACATGCGACATCAGGGTAAAACTGTCTAAATGGTTTGATATACATTTAAATATTAATTTATTGCAGCTTCACATGTGTTGTTACAGAAATAAAAGTATAGGTAGGCACAATGAGACCATAACTCCACCTAGCAACAACAAAACATCTACATGTCATTCGAAATGTCACAAGAAACATGAACACCGCATGTTTCCTTTCATGCCTAATTGCCAAGTCTTTAGTCAACTTCTCTATCATTTACAGCCATGCTAAACATTCCTGAAGAATGAAAAAGATGAACAACAGCATTTCTTTATGTTTTAATAGTTGATAATAATATAATCCAATAATATAATATAACAGGTTCTGTCAACAAAATCATTGACAATAATAATAACCAGTAATGAAATCAACATAATCAGTAAACTCTTCAAGCAGAGGTTCTTATCTGTTTTATGGGCATACTGTAAGTAGCCTATACGCAGCCAAATCAGAAAGATGAATGTGGTCAGATACCTACGAAAGCAGCACAGCCCCTTCAAGATTCTGAGCCTGCCTGGCAGGGTTGGTCCTGCAAAGCCAAAGCCCCCTAATGGGAGAGCATAACATACAAGGAAATTCTCAAAGCTCCTAATGAGAACCTTGACGACCTTGTACCTAGCCGGAGGGGATTCCGGTGGGGTGCCCCCACCCAGGCAGTGGCATTGCTGGCAACACTAGCTGCAGTAACCCATGGGGAGGGGGTCTCTGACTGCACAGAGATGCTTGGAAAAATGGTCACAACAGGGGACCAGCGTGTGTGTGTTTCAGGGGAAGGGGTGTATCTGATCTCCATCACATAGGACTTGACAATGGTTAATCAAATCTCCCAATTTTTGCCAGTTTTTGGTCAATTTTGCATGCCTTATCAAACAGCTGCAACTGTATATGCATTTGTAAATCAAGTCCTTTCTTGAGTTGGGCTCTGAGATGGAACTACTGTTGAGCATCTGAGTTTACGGTTGTTTGTGGGGAAAGGGTTTGAGTGAGTATGAGTGTTTTGTGTGTGTGTATGTATCCCACAACTGCTGCTAGGGAGAAAATATGTTAGGGACAATATAGGATCAACTACAATAATTGTTCGCTAAAATAATAATTGCTTGCCAAAAATGTAATTTTTGTAATGGCACACATGGTTAGAGGTAACAATCCTTCGCATGGACTGCCTACATTGTTACGAATATTATTTGTTAAATATGGAAATTATGATAAACAGGATTTTAAATATATATACTGTATATTTTTAATAGTTATATATAATGTAATTCGAGGTGAGGGCGATGGAAATGCTTTTGGCAGTTGATCTGCTTCTGTTCTGTGGGTGGCACTGTGTGCTCTTTTCGATGGATGGGTCCCGGTCTCTCGGGGGCCCTGGGATCTGGGGGGATGGGGGTCATCTGCCGGTCACTGGGATGACAACCCAACTTGGGATGGGGAGGGGTTTTAGCGGGTGGAATAATGGGGAACAATTGGAGGTTTACAACCTTTTCTGGCCCATGGTGTTGTATGTGAATGTTTATCCTTTTAAGCTAGGAAAAGAGACCCTTAAACCCAGACTTGGACCACACACCCACTCCACTGAATAGCAGGCTAGGGATTGCTTTGCAACACTTGCAGTTAGCCACTGATTCTTTCCAAACCACGCATTCCTGAGTTTGCGATTTCCAAGTTATTGTGTAATGTTAATGTCCAATGGCCGATTGATAGAGAAATTTGTGTGAGAATGTATTAATTATAAGTGACTAAAATACTCCACCCTGAAACTATGGTTATAGCTCATGTGTGCGAAAACAAAATAAACCCTAAAAGGTGTATTTGTGAAACATCTAGTGTCGAAACCAAAGACAAGGGCAGGGGCTATGGGGAGGGGAAGTAAGTCTGTCTGTGCAAGATAGTCAGAAACACAGAATGGGGTAAAACAAACTACAACGTGACTGAGACAGATTATGAAACCATGTAAACTTGTCTTCTTCCTATTGGCCCCATAAGGGAGGAACCTATGTATATAAGCTTTGTGCAGTGGGTGTTTTGGAGCGCTCACTTAATAAAGGACTGATCTAATGCAGACTGGGACTTTGTTTAATTCTTTGTTAAACCAGAGCCTTACAACCTCTGGGAATTATCCAAAGCTTGAGTGATAGTTGAGTTCAACCATTGAGATAGCAAAATTCTCGTGACACCGATGAGCCCTGATACGTTTTAGAATTAATTTATCTTCATATGACAAGGATTAAAAAGGATTTGCCTGTAGATTGTCGACTTGATTCATGATGATGACTGCTTGTCTAGCTTGCTAGCTAAGATTTTGAAAGTACGATGTTGACATGATCAGTCCAATCAAAGCTATGGTAGATATAACATGATTTGTCATTTTATCTGTGGCCAATGACCTTGAGCCTTCTTGGATGGGCAATTCTAATGTAAATCTATGGCAGCACCCAAGGGGCTTAAATTCTCTGTGAAGACTCCAAGCATGAGAACGGGTTTAAACATAGGCTTTGATTCCACTCATGAATTATATTACATGTAATTCAATTTCAATTTAAGGGGCTTTATTGGCATGGAAACATATTTTACATTCCCAAAGCAAGTGAAATAATGTATCTATGTTCCCCCTTTATATCTTAATGTATTCACATGAAAAAAAAGGCAAATTATTAATTAGCTCCAAACAGTTGTCCACTATAAGAAATGCTCACTGGTAGTGCCCTCGTTTATAGAAAAACCAACATGAAGGGCCGGAGTTACGGGCGGGCCTTAGAGTGCCTGGCCCACTCTACTGTACCTCCTTGCCCATCCAAATAAAATATTGAAATATTGATCATATTTATTTGACCGAAATGCACGCCGACAGAAAGATGCATCAATCTCAGATAACACATCCAAGTGAACAGCTTTCCTCTGTCTCAGTATGTGTAGACCATGTATCTGATGTTGTCAGCATCAGATACATGGACTACATATAATATAGTAAGACATAGGGGCGTTGTTTCGCTCACTCGGATGCTTTCTCCGGTGAGAGAGTTTCAGCAGAGAAGACGAGGCGAAGCTAGAGTGCTCATTCTAGCCAAAATCTGTCCAATAATGACTCGTACTGACTCATTTAAATTGGCTTTGCGGGTGTGGACAGGTGCGGTATGAAAACTGCTGGTGAGGGATGAATAAATCAATACAGAGCAGACCTTTAGCACAGACTTCTAAGCTATGTGACTGCCTCTAACTGAAAGTATGAAAGGGTCAGCCAAACATGAATAGTTGATAAGGCGAAACAGGTTTTAGAGCCAATGAAAATGTGTTACAGACGGCCACATTAGTAAAACTAGGCAGGGAGAAGTTTCTATGCTTACTACACAAAGTGAGATTTTCAGCATGCCTTGCTCACAAACACACAATCTATTCACTGAAATCTATTTATGAAGTCTGATTGGAGTCGATATAGATTTATAAATTATATACAATTTTACACTAGAGTACATTCGGAAACAAAATTAAAGAGAATAAAAAATATATGGAATCTAAAAAGCTAAACAGTTTCTTAACTTTCTAACTGCATTGATAAGATGACGTGCATTATTATCACATACATGTGTCAGAATGAGATTCACTCAATATATTTTAGAGTAGAACTAACATTATTATCACATACATGTGTCAGAATAAGATTCAATCAATATATTTTAGAGTAGAACTAACATTATTATCACATACATGTGTCAGAATATCTAAGTTAGTTATATAAAATCTCATCTTGATTGTAATAATAGTGTATGTACACAGTCTTATTCTAAGTTAGTTATATAAAATCTCATCTTCTAACATTATTATCACATACATGTGTCAGAATGAGATTCAATCAATATATTTTAGAGTAGAACTAGCATTATTATCACATACATGTGTCAGAATGAGATTCAATCAATATATTTTAGAGTAGAACTAACATTATTATCACATACATGTGTCAGAATGAGATTCAATCAATATATTTTAGAGTAGAACTAACATTATTATCACATACATGTGTCAGAATGAGATTCAATCAATATATTTTAGAGTAGAACTAACATTATTATCACATACATGTGTCAGAATGAGATTCCATCAATATATTTTAGAGTAGAACTAACATTATTATCACATACATGTGTCAGAATAAGATTCAATCAAATATAAAATCTCATCTTGATTGTAATAATAGTGTATGTACACAGTCTTACTCTAAGTTAGTTATATAAAATCTCATCTTGATTGTAATAATAGTGTATGTACACAGTCTTACTCTAAGTTAGTTATATAAAATCTCATCTACTAACATTATTATCACATACATGTGTCAGAATGAGATTCAATCAATATATTTTAGAGTAGAACTAATATTATTATCAAATACATGTGTCAGAATGAGATTCAATCAATATATTTTGTCTGGGTCTCTGTTTCACTGACACCATGATACGTGCATCCCAAATGGTAGCTATTTCCTGTATAGTGCACTACTTTTGACCAGGGTTCATACTACTTTTGACCAGGACCTTATGTCAGCCTATTCCTCTTTTGAAAAAGGTCAAAGGTAATCAAGGAGCTGAGGCGAGCCGAGGAAAAGTGGAAACAACTGTGCATGTATGAAATGAGACTCCTTCTCCACTCAGACGTCTAGCATACAGCGGTGGAACTCACAAATAAATGTCAAGTGATCAAAACAAATGTAGCGAATTGTACAAGACATTATATAGATGAAATGATAAGTACCATATCGTTTTTTAATGTGTGCATGGTCTTCTCCTTCAAGAAAACAACAGCTGATTCAATGAGGGTGTTGCGGATATTACAACACTTCCGCACTAGCCGCCAGGAGGGTATTCTTGTGCATTCTCTGCTGAAGTAAGTAATCGAGGAGGGGAGAATACTGCTCCGTTCACCTACTAACAAATTTACACTTTCCTCGCCGGGTCATTGACGGAGGAATCGAGTCGAGGACAGAGGACAGACTTTTCCTGATTGAGAATTTCTGCGTGTGACCAAAAGAGTTTGAAGAGAAACTCCTGCTTGCTACATCATCCATATTAAACCACCAGATGGCGTTATCCTCTTAGGGAAGATCCATCTAGTCTAGTAGGGTTACTTTGGCCTGCTATGATGGTAAATGTGATATTTCAGATACTTGAACAGGGTTCCAGCGACCACAGACACACATCTCATTCTCAGGATGTTAAGAGTCTATAATCTAAGTAACGTACAAAAACAATCCACATCTAAATGTGTCAGTTGAAGCTAGAGATATGTTCTCTTCCATGGGCTGCATCTCAACCCACCACATCTGCGGTGGTAGGGGGCCGAGCTGCAGCGGTGTTTGTCAGGCCATGAGACATCCCAAAAAATCTATCTTCTCACGAAATGTCAGTAGCGTCCGAATGGTCTACAAACTATTTACACTCTATGGAAAGGGTAGATTCTCACGAACACTGGTGTTCTCTGCTTTGCTCTACGACCCTCACAAGTGGACTCGTCTGAAGGTAACCGGTACCGGTTTAAAAAAAATTATGGATGTAGTTTTGTGTCCTTTGGTCTGATGAGTTCAAATTTGAGTTTTTTGGTTCCAACCGCTGTCTTTGTGAGATGCAGAGTAGGTGAAAGGATGATCTCCACATGTGAGGTTCCTACCCTGAAGGATGGAGGAGGTGTGATGGTGCTTTGCTGGTGACACTGTCTGTGATTTATTTAGAATTCAAGGCATACTTAACCAGCATGGCTACCATAGCATTCTGCAGCATAACGCCATCCCATCTGGTTTGCACTTAGTGGGACTATCATTTGTTTTTCAACAGGACAATGACCCAAAACACACCTCCAGGCTGTGTAAGGGCTACTTGACCAAGGAGAGTGATGGAGTGCTGCATCAGATGACCTGGCCTCCACAATCTCCCGACCTCAACCCAATTGAGATGGTTTTGAATGAGTTGGACCGCAGAGTGAAGGAAAAGCAGCTAACAAGTGCTCAGCATATGTGGGAACTCTTCCAATAGTCTTGAAGAAGGTGTAGCTGGTTGAGAGAATGCCAAGAGTGTGCAAAGCTTTCATCAAGGCAAAGGGTGGCTACTTTGAAGAATCTAAAATATATTTTGATTTGTTTAAAACCTTTTTTGTTACTACATGATTCCATATGTGTTATTTCATAGTTTTGATGTCTTCACTATTATTCTACAATGTAGAAAATAGTAAAAATAAAGCAAAACCCTTGAATGAGTAGGTGTGTCCAAACTTTTGACTGGTACTGTATGTAAAAAAAATCAATGTTTTTGTTTAAATATTTTGTGTATGATACTTAAAGGGGCCTCGCTGTCTTAGATTTACAGGGGTAACGGCACAGAGTAAATTGTAGCAATGTAAAGTACTCATAGGCCCCTTAGTGAGTGAATGAGTGTGGGAAGAGTACATGTCCTAGGATGAATGAAAACAATGTTAACAACCTGCATGAGTTATTGTTATTATGAGTTATGAAGCTGGCAACACCAAGGTTGTGGGTTCAATTCCCACATTGGCTACATTTACAGTGTGTGTTAAGTGTAAGTGGTTTAGGATAGAGCCACCTGCTGAAGTGGCTGTAGCACAGATCAGTGAGAGACACATTAAACCGGTCTTTGTGTCTGTGTGTGTGCCTGCGTGTGTGTTAGCGTTAGAGTCGCTCTGTCATCCTGTGGGATTAACAGTACTCCTGAACAGCCCAGGGCCCGGTTTACTCCACCACTCTCTAAACACGTTATAATCCACACGTGCCACCTGGGCAGGACAAGCATGTCACGCCTTTCTAAGAGGAGGGCTGAGGCAGTGTGGGAATCAGAACACACACACTCCTTGCATGAGGATAGGACTAGGAGCCTATCCTCATGCATGTAGGCTTATGAGGAAGAGCAAACAAGGCGTCTAACACCTCAACACACAGCCAACACAGAGAGAATGCATCCATAACACCTTCTCAGTGATCACACCCCCTCACCAGAGCCACAGGATGATTACACAACGTTATAATAATGACCAGATCAGCCTTTAAGTTCATAACAATGTCACCTTTTAATCTAATTTCCAATAATCAGAGAATATATCAATCCCTTTGTACAAAAATACCTGAACAGGATATACAATGTGGTTGATTCAGATGTCTTCCTGACATTCGGCTCTCAGAGAGAACAGGAGTGGACAGACACCTCCGTTAAAAGAAATGAGCCGGGATTCAAACAAACCACAATGCGCCGCCCACCGACAGCACACTGCATTTGACTATTAAAAGGTCATTTTGCTGACATTCGCGGAGATCTTATACGGGGTAAATGCAGCGGGTATAGGCTAAAACATAAATGACCCTCTAAAGCCAAGTGCAGTGCGATGTCGGCTGTTGTGGATTGCGGTTTTGTTTGAATCCTTGCCCATGGGCTTGAGTGGTGCAGAACAGATGGGTTGTGTTCAGTAGTGAAAAAAATATATTAAACCAAAGTGTAACAAAGAAACTACCTGAACATATCCAATTGAAACAAACAAGATTATAGTTTCACCTTGCAAAAAGGTTCTGCTAGGGTTTGCCGTATGGAATAGGACCCTGGATACGGTACATGGAGTTAAGGGCAGAGAGACAGGGAAGGTACAAGGCTACACTGGCACAGCAGAAACTTTCGGCCAACCTTACATTTACTTTTTATTTTATTTCCTGGCTTATTTTACAATTGTATGAGAGAGATATCCTTAGCTGGTTCCGTTTCAGTCTCTAGTTCATAACCCTAGCCACCAAACTCAACTCTGGACCTCGAAGCCAAACTGCATTATTTAATTGTTCCCATCTAATCAGGGACTGATTTAGACCTGGGACACCAGATGAGTGCAATTAATTATCAGGTAGAACAGAAAACCAGCAGGCTCCGGACCTCGTAGGGTAAGAGTTGAATACCCCTGCCCTAGACTATTGATCATGCCCTTTTTATGATGTAGGCCTAGATCAGAAAACCTGGATGGGTGAAGTAAGCAATATGTTCTCACCATTGAGTGTAAGGTAGGGTTTCCCAAACTCGGTCCTGGGGACCGCATGGGTGAACATTTTGGTTTTTGCCCTAGCACAACACAGCTGATTCAAATAATCAACTTTCATCTCATTTTAATTATTTTAATCAGCTGTGTAGTGTAAGGGCAAAAACCAAAACGTGCACCCTTTTGGGTCCCCAGGACCAAGTTCTGGAAACACTTGTGTCAGGAAAGCTGCATGGCCCGGATTCAATCAAAAGTTGCTTTGTCGACATGTGCATTGCACTTTTAAAGGTAATTTACGCTTGTGCCGACATCTGCAGCGTTTACCATAAATGTGATCTTCGCAAACTTCAGGGAAATTGCATTTGAAAGGCGTATTTTCGACAGTGCAGTGGGCTTGTCGACAACGCGCCTTTGATTGAATCCTGGCCTAAGTCATGTTCAGGACAGCGACTCACGACTTTGACAGCATCGAAAGCCCTTACATAGACAGTTAACATTCTCTAAGCCAGTCAGCTTATACATCCTGTAGAATTCAATGCATGCTAAGAGTCCAGTTTGATAGCTTAATTTAATACTGTTTATGTTCTGGTATATTATTTTTTATATATATAAAAGTTCAATTTGTTATAAAATCAAAAGCAAACAGTCAATGAATCAAATAATGAAAAGAAAATCATCTTCACCTTCATTTGAGATGGAGTGATGAGCAAAAGCATAACGCCCAATACATAGGCAATGTCCTAAATGGCACCCTATTCCCTTTAATACTGCACTATATATCGAATAGGGTGCCATTTGGAACGCACTCATAGTGATCTGTAACCTAGATACAGTGTTAGATCTACAGCTTTTCCATAGTTTCACATTCTATAAAATTGATATTCATATGCTGAATTTATATATACTGTACATCCATATGATTGGACTTCTGTGAAGGATTGCATTATAACACAGTGATTAAGAGGCAAAGATTGAGAGAGAGAGTGAGACAGAGAGAGACAGAGGTGTGGTTAAAGATTTTTGCCTGCCCTGACTGACTAAGATGTCCTGCCAAAACTTCTGAGTGAGGTGAAGTATGTGATTGGTTGGTAGTGCAGACTCCTGTAGAGCTGTAGAGTCAGGTATGGTTCAGGAGTGATGGGACAGCGTGACAATAGTGACGTTATTCAGAGAGCTGGCCTGGCAGAGTGCCTGGTAGCCCCTTGCTATTAATTGTCAATCTGGCACGGGGCAGTGTATGTGACCCTTGTTTCCATTCCTAAACAGGAGAGGAGGATTTGGAGCATAATACATTTCAGATAGAAGGATAGATGGACTATGTGCATTATAATAGTATGACTTCACACACACGCACAATATTCACTTTAAGGCGAGAGAAACTCATTTAACTATGGCTGTAGCAAAGTCAACCTAGCACACATTTCAACATAAATACAGGTATGTTGGGGAGTGCTTTAAATGGATACCTGTATTCTGAGAATGAATACGCTCTCAAATCTATTGGTCACTGATTAGTTAGAAACTCCCCTCACCTGGTTGTCTAGGTCTTAACTGGACACAAATTGAAAGGATAAACCAAAAACCAGCAGACACTAGGTCCTTCATGGAATGAGTTTGACACCCCTGGTCTACACCATCAAGGTGTGGGTCAGGGACAATACAGCCAAACCTAAGTTCAAATACTACTTTAAATATATCAAATATTTGGGAGATTGCTCTAGATTGCCTTGAGTGCCAGAGGGGCGGGGTTTGAAGTTTTGGGACTGTTATATTGGTCTATTAAGCCAGGCAAGCTCAATCAAGCACAGAAAGTATTTGAAATTATTTCAAATAGTATTTGAACACAGCATCATGCTGACTGCAGTAGGAAGCTAACAACTGACTTGGAGAACACTTATTGACATTCATACAATACTGACTGGCGGTGATGAGGTTTTGTTCACTTACAGTGAAACAGAACATATGTCCAATACATTAAGTGCAATTGACAGTCCAAATTGAAGGTGCAGGGGGCAGGTTTGTGAGACTTCTCTTCCTTCCGTCCCATTCTCATCTCTGAACTTTAGGGTTGATTGCAGAGAATGTTCTGAGTTTCCAAATGTTCTGATGGGATCAGGTGGAGCCGGACGTAGCAGGAACAGAGAGGCACCGCTCTCAGTCCTGAAAGGCTCTCCAGCCTCTAATCCAATCTAATCCAATCAGCAGGCTGGGATTTCTTACACAGAAAGGAGGAGCAGAAAGAGAAGAGGAAGAGCAGGACAAGAGGAGAAGAAAGAGAAGAGGAAGAGCAGGACAAGAGGAGAAGAAAGAGAGTAGGAAGAGCAGGACAAGAGGAGAAGAAAGAGAGTAGGAAGAGCAGGACAAGAGGAGAAGAAAGAGAGTAGGAAGAGCAGGACAAGAGGTGAAGAAAGAGAGTAGGAAGAGCAGGACAAGAGGAGAAGAAAGAGAAGAAGAAGAGCAGGACAAGAGGAGAAGAAAGAGGAGGAAGAGCAGGACAAGAGGAGAAGAAAGAGAGTAGGAAGAGCAGGACAAGAGGAGAAGAAAGAGGAGGAAGATCAGGTTGAGAAGTAGCATTCAGCTTCATTCAGTTTACAAGAGAACTGTAGGCTGTCTGTTCAGAAGTGCAAATAGTTCTGCAACAGTAATACAACATCATCGCAACGCCATCAGCTCTGACAGGGAAGTCTTACATCTCAAACAATCATTTGCCATTTCAAACAAACGGCCAACACGGTTTGCTTTTGTTCTGTGTTCTTTTTGTTGTTTGCTTTTTCTCTTCCTAGTGGCCGTGTATAAAGTATCGGAGATAGAGTGAGATGGTTGGTCCAATAAGGAAAGCAGAGGAAGTGCAGGATGCCCCCCAGGCAACGTCATGTTTCAGGATGCCCCCCAGGCAACGTCACGCTTCAGGACGCCCCCAAGGAAACGTCACGCTTCAGGATGCCCCCCAGGCAACGTCACGCTTCAGGATGTCCCCAAGGCAACGTCACGCTTCAGGATGCCCCCAAGGCAACGTCAGCCAGTAGGCAGCATGAAGCATCAGGTGATCAGCTTATAAATACTGGACTGCACAGGTTGATTTTTACATATGGTCAATCGTTGTGATCGATTCGATCCCTGATGATCAATAAAGAAGTGCGGGGAAACCAGCCCCCTGTCTATCGTCTGTCTGAGGTGGGTGAAGGAGGAGGAAACAGGGGCTTGGTTGGATCCACAGATTTCCACAGACCACTATAGTACACCACATGTCTGCTTGTCTGTCCATCTATCTATGTGTGTGGCCACTTTCCAATTCCCCACCCCTCCCCCCAAAGTGTGCAATTGTTCACGACCCCTCATGCATTTGAAAAGAATTGGTGTAACTAAGCATTTACCATCAGCTTCCAACACTCCATTCCTTTTAAATCCACGAGGAACGAGTGAATAAGTGCACACTTGACGACCTAGTGAACAAGGGGTAGAGAATTTAACTGCAGACAGAGGGTAGTGTAGTGAGACCAGAGGGCAGGCGTATGGTTCACGGGTCAGAGGTCAGGGGTGAAGGGTCACAAGGCCACGGCGGTACAGGGGTGTTTTAGCTTGCAGGGCAGCACCCCTCTGTTGAGCTGGTAGAACTCCACCAGGTGGATCAGGTCTGTGAACTTGGTGGAGCCATCATCCAAACTGAACAACATCTGACCTTCCTCTTCACACTGTGAGAGAGAGGAGACAATATACAATACGGTTGAGAAGGAGGCCAGGGGATATGATGTGAGAGCAAACTGAGATAAAGCCAAATTGGATTAACAAGAAGGAAGTGGAACAAAATAGAGGTAGATGAGTATAAAGAACTGACCGGTAGGATCTGGAAGTGTCTGATCTTCTGGTGGTGGCACAAGGTCAGGACAAACGCCTTGGGGTTACTTTGACTGTCTCTCAGCAGGAACAACCTGACACACGCACGCACACATACACACAAAACATTTTAACTTATGCTGTACATCTATACATAGGGATGGTCTGTGGGTACTAGGATGGATGGATGGGAGGGTGGCTTAAGAAGGATAATACAGCTTCTAAGTCTTACCCGTCTACTTGTCCTTGTTGCATAATCATCTTGTGGGACTCTTCTCTAATGATGCGACCATGGAACCATAGCTGTGTTCTGTGGATCACTGAAAGACAACATCAGGTATCAGGTGTCTGAAAGCGATTTTCAGCTTTCAATGTATAAACACAAGACGTACACTATACAGCTTTACACATGCAGCAGTCTGCATCCAAAATGGCACCCTTTCCCTATATAGTGTGCTACTTATGACCAGGGCCCATAAGTAGTGCACAATGAAGGAAATAGGGTGGCATTTGGGACGTAACCACAGATGTAGGAACTGCTTCATATTCCACTTGTGTAACAATACACTCCATTAAATCAAATCAAATGTTATTTATCACACGAGCCAAACACAACAGGTAGACCTTGCAGTGAAATGCTTACTTACAAGCCCTTAACCAACAATGCAGTTTTAAGTAAAAAAGTGAATTAAGTAAAAAATTTAATAAAAATAACACAATTAAAGAGCAGCAGTAAAATAACAGTAGCGAGGCTATATACAGGGGGTACCGGTACAGAGTCAATGTGCGAGGGCACAGGACAGTCAAGGTAATTGAGGTAATATGTACATGTAGGTAGAGTTAAATTGACTATGCATAGATAATAAACAGAGAGTAGAAGCAGCGTAAAAGGGGGGGACAATGAAAATAGTCTTGGTAGCCATTTGATTAGCTGTTCAGGAGTCTTATGGCTTGGGGGTAGAAGCTGTTAAGAAGCCTTTTGGACCTAGACTTGGCGCTCCGGTACTGCATGCTGTGCGGTGGCAGAGAGAACAGTCTATGACTAGGGTGGATGGAATCTTTGACAATTTTTAGGGCCTTCCTCTGACACCGCCTGGTATAGAGGTCCTGGATGGCAGGAAGCTTGGCCCCAGTGATGTACTGGGCCGTACGCACTACCCTCTGTAGTGTCTTGCGGTCGGAGGCCGAGCAGTTGCCATACCAGGCAGTGATGCAACCAGTCAGGATGCTCTCGATGGTGCAGCTGTAGAACATTTTGAGGATCTGAGGACCCATGCCATATCTTTTCAGTCTCCTGAAGGGGAATAGGCTTTGTCTTGCCATCTTCACGACGGCTAGGTGTGCTTGGACCATGATAGTTTGTTGGTGATGTGGACACCAAGGAACTTGAAGCTATCAACATGCTCCACTACAGCCCCGTCGATGACAATGGGGGCGCACTCAGTCCTCCTTTTCCTGTAGTCCACAATCACCTCCTTTGTCTTGATCACATTGAGGGAGAGGTTGTTATCCTGGCACCACACGGCCAGGTCTCTGACCTCCTCCCTATGTGCTGTCTCATCGTTGCCGGTGATCAGGCCTACCACTGTTGTGTCGCAAACTTAATGATGGTGTTGGAGTCGTGCCTGGCCACGCAGTCATGGGTGAACAGAGAGTAGAGTAGGGGACTGAGTACACACCCCTGAGGGGCCCCCGTGTTGAGGATCAGCGTGGCAGATGTGTTGTTACCTACCCTTACCACCTGGGTGCGGCCCATCAGGCAGTCCAGCATCCAGTTGCAGGGGGAGGTGTTTAGTCCCAGGGTGGAGTGCAATAGAGATTGCATCATCTATGGATCTGTTGGGGCAGTATGCAAACTGGAGTGGGTCTAGGGTATCTGGGATAATGGTGTTGATGTGAGCCATCAAAGCACTTCATGGCTACAGACGTGAGAGCTACGGGTCGCTAGTAATTTAGGCAGGTTACCTTAGTGTTCTTGGGCACAGGGACTATGGTGGTCTGCTTGAAATATGTTGGTATTACAGACTCAGTCAGGGACAGGTTGAAAATGTCAGTGAAGACACTTGCCAGTTGGTCAGTGCATGCTCGGAGTACACGTTTTGGTAATCCGTCTGGCCCTGCAGCCTTTGAATAATGACCTGTTTAAAGGTCTTACTCACATCGGCTACGGAGAGTGTGATCACACAGTCGTCCGGAACAGCAGATGTGCTCATGCATGCTTCAGTGTTGCTTGCCTCAAAGCGAGCATAGAAGTAATTTACCTCATCTGGTAGGCTCGTGTCACTGGACAGCTCGTGGCTGTGCTTCCCTTTATAGTCTGTAATAGTTTGCAAGCCCTGCCACATCCGACGAGCGTTGGAGCCGGTGTAGTACGATTAAATCTTAGTCCTGTATTGACGCTTTGCCTGGTTCGTTGGGGGGCATAGCGGGATTTCTTATAAGAGTCTGGGTTAGAGTCCCGCTCCTTGAAAGTGGCAGCTCTACCCTTTAGCTCTGTGCGGAGGTTGCCTGTAATCCATGGCTTCTGGTTGGGGTATGTGCATACGGTCACTGTGAGGACGACGTCGTCGATGCACTTATTGATGAAGCCAGTTACTGATGTGGTGTACTCCTCAATTGGAAGAATCTGAGCAAGCAAAACAGTCCTGTAGCTTAGAATCTGCGTCATCTGACCGAGTCACTGGTGCTTCCTGCTTTAGTTTTAGCATGTAAGCAGGAATCAGGAGGATAGAGTTATGGTCAGATTTGCCAAATTGAGGGCGAGGTAGAGCTTTGTACACGTCTCTGTGTGTTGAGTAAAGGTGGTCTAGAGTTTTTTTCCCCTCTGGTTGCACATTTAACATGCTGATAGAAATTAGGTATAAACGGATTGAAGTTTCCCTGAATTAAAGTCCCCGGCCACTAGGAGCGCTGCCTCTGGATGAGCGTTTTCCTGTTTGCTTATGGCCTTATACAGCTCATTAAGTGTGGTTTTATTGCCAGCATTGGTTTGTGGTGGTAAATAGACAGCTATGAAAAATATAGACGAAAACTCTCTTGGTAAATAGTGTGGTCTAAAGCTTATCATGAGATACTCATGCGAGCAAAACCTTAATATTAGATTTCGTGCACCTGTTATTTACAAACATACACAGACTGCCACCCCTTGTCTTACTTGAGGCAGCTGTTCTATCTTGCCGATGCAGCGTAAACCCCGCAAGCTGTAGGTTATCCGTGTTTATCGTTCAGCCACGACTCGTGAAACATAAGATATTACAGTTTTTAATGTCCCGTTGGTAGGATATTCGTGATCGTAGCTTGTCTATTTTGTTATCCAATGATTGTACGTTGGCTAATAGGACTGATGGTAGAGGCACTCCGACCTAAATCCCAGATATCTCGGTCTCTTTCTCATGCGAATGACAGGGATTTGGGTCTTGTCGGGTGTCTGAAGTAAATTATTTGCGTACTTTGTCCAGTACAAGGTGAGTAATTGCTGTCCTGATATACAGAAGCTATTTTCGGTCATAAGAGACAGTGGCATAAACATTATGTACAAAATAAGTTACAAATAACAATAGCACAATTGGTTAGGAGTCCGTAAAACGGCAGCCATCTCTTCCGGCGCCATCTAGCATTACCAAGCATTTATGAAGTTACTGTTAAATGTTGTTACTAGTGTAATTATTACAGTACTACTACCCAGGTATAAGCGCAAAGTAATGTAAAGTGTAGGGTACCTGAGCTGAGAGAAGATGGGTGGAGGGGGCTGGGGCTACCCAGAGCATTCATGCGCTGACCCCGTTTCTGATGGCAGGAAAGATAAACAAACAAAACCATTTTAGATTTAGAATGACAGAAGTACACCTTCTTCTGAGTTTCCCCATCTTCCATCCCATCCACTTCCTCTCCTTCCTACTCTCCTCCTCACCCTCCATGTCTGTCCCTCCTCCACCGCAGCGCTCTGTGCTTCCAGAGGGTTCTCTATGACGCGTCCCGTCCTGCCAGAGAAGTCCATGGCCACCAGAGAGTTCTCAGACACACTTCTCTACAGAAATAGAGAACTTGTCTGAGCCACGCTACCACTCTCCAATAGATCCTAGTTTGCTTAACAGTAAATTGACATTCAGGATAAAACAGGATAGCCCTAACCAGTAGTCGTAGAGTAGGGAATATAAATATGTGAATAGGAGTCTTACAACAGGAGTAGAGAAGTGTGAGACAGGAGAGTTCTGCTGCTGGGGACTCTTGTAGTTCTGATACAGTAATATCCCATACTGTCAAAACAGAACATATATGTAGCGCACAACATTTATTTTCAAGTAATAAATATAAATGAAACATCAGTTATACAGAAGATACTGTGAGTGTGAGTGTGAGTGTGTGTACTGTACCTTTAACAGTCTGAAGGCAGTCATCCAGCAGGTTCTGCTCTGTTCATCTTCGGCACACAGCATCCTCAGCTCCTTGCACTCAGTCCTCACCTTACTGGGCTGTCAATCAAACAATCAGCCAATCATGAAGCCTTACTGGGCTGTCATTCAAACAATCAGATGTTCAGTTAGACAACCAGTCAGTCAGTATTCACTAAATCTATAACTAGATATTGCTTGAAGCTCTTGAATATTGGTTAACAATTTAACTATCTGCACTGATTCTTTTTGCACTAACTTTGACTCATCACATACGCTGCTGCTACTGTTTATTAGCTGTCACTTTATTCCTAGTTATATGTACATACACTATGTGGACACCTAAACACAATGCCCCATAATGTCAAAGTGGAATTATGTTTTTTGACATTTTTACAAATTAATTACAAATGAAAAGGTAAAATGTCTTGAATCAATAAGTATTAAACCCCTTTGTAATGGCAAGCCTAAATAAGTTAAGGAGTACAAATTTGCTTAACAAGTCACATAATAAGTTGCATGGACTCATTCTGGTGGGCACTAATAGTGTTTAACACAGTGTTTTGAATGACTACCTCATCTCTGTACCCCACACAAGCAATTATCTGTAAGGTCCCTCAGTCGAGCAGTGAATTTCAAACACAGATTCAACCACAGGTCCAGGGAGGTTTATCAATGCCTCGCAAAGGGCACCTATTTGTATAAAAAAACTGAAATGTTTAACCTTTATTTAACTAGGTAAGTCAGTTAAGAACAAATTCTTACTTACAATGAAAGCCCACCCCCCCGGCCAAACCCTCCCCTAACCCGGACGACGCTGGGCTAATTGTGCGCCACCCTATGGGACTCCCGATCACGGCCGGTTGTGACACAGCCTGGGAACGAACCAGGGTCTTAGTCCGCTGCGCCACTCGGGAGACATTGAATATTCCTTTGAGCATGGTGAAGTTACAGTGAGGGAAAAAAGTATTTGATCCCCTGCTGATTTTGTACGTTTGCCCACTGACAAAGAAATGATCAGTCTATAATTTTAATGGTAGGTTAATTTGAACAGTGAGAGACAGAATAACAACAAAAAAATCCAGAAAAACACGTGAAAAATTTTATAAATTGATTTGCATTTTAATGAGGGAAATAAGTATTTGACCCCCTCTCAATCAGAAAGATTTCTGGCTCCCAGGTGACTTTTATACAGGTTACGAGCTGAGATTAGGAGCACACTCTTAAAGGGAGTGCTCCTAATCTCAGTTTGTTACCTGTATAAAAGACACCTGTCCTCAGAAGCAATCAATCAATCAGATTCCAAACTCTCCACCATGGCCAAGACCAAAGAGATACAAGATTGTAGACCTACACAAGGCTGGAATGGGCTACAAGACCATCGCCAAGCAGCTTGGTGAGAAGGTGACAACAGTTGGTGCGATTATTTGCAAATGGAAGAAACACAAAAGAGCTGTCAATCTCCCTCGGCCTGGGGCTCCATGCAAGATCTCACCTTGTGGAGTTGCAATGATCATGAGAACGGTGAGGAATCAGCCCAGAACTACACGGGAGGATCTTGTCAATGATCTCAAGGCAGCTGGGACCATAGTCACCAAGAAAACAATTGGTAACACACTACGTCGTGAAGGACTGAAATCCTGCAGCGCCCGCAAGGTCCCCCTGCTCAAGAAAGCACATATACATG
>QNTS01000773.1:328103-436444 GCA_003317085.1 Hucho hucho | reverse complement strand
CATCAAAGGGACGATGGACGGGGCCATGTACCGTCAAATCTTGGGTGAGAACCTCCTTCCCTCAGCCAGGGCATTGAAAATGGGTCGTGGATGGGTATTCCAGCATGACAATGACCCAAAACACACGGCCAAGGCAACAAAGGAGTGGCTCAAGAAGAAGCACATTAAGGTCCTGGAGTGGCCTAGCCAGTCTCCAGACCTTAATTCCATAGAAAATCTGTGGAGGGAGCTGAAGGTTCGAGTTGCCAAACGTCAGCCTCGAAACCTTAATGACTTGGAGAAGATCTGCAAAGAGGAGTGGGACAAAATCCCTCCTGAGATGTGTGCAAACCTGGTGGCCAACTACAAGAAACGTCTGACCTCTGTGATTGCCAACAAGGGTTTTGCCACCAAGTACTAAGTCATGTTTTGCAGAGGGGTCAAATACTTATTTCCCTCATTAAAATGCATATCAATTTATAAAAATGTTCACATGCGTTGTTCTGGATTTTTTTGTTGTTATTCTATCTCTCACTGTTCAAATAAACCTACCATTAAAATTATAGACTGATCATTTCTTTGTCAGTGGGCAAACGTACAAAATCAGCAGGGGATCAAATACTTTTTTCCCATCACTGTATTAATTACACTTTAGATGGTGTATCAATACACCCAGTCAGTAAATTCAGTTAAGAACAAATTCTTATTTATAATGACGGCCTAAGATACAAGCATCCTTCCTAACTCAGTTGCCGGAGAGGAAGGAAACTGGTCAGGGATTTCACCATGAGGCCAATAAAGACTTTAAAAGAGTTACAGAGCTTAATGGCTGTGATAGGAGAAAACTGAGGATGGATCAACAACATTGTAGTTAATCCACAATACTAACCTAATTGACGGAGTGAAAAGAAGGAAGCCTGGACCGAATAACATATTCCTGTTTGCAACAAGGCACTAAGTAATACTGCAAAAACATTTTGGCAAAGCAATTAACTTTTTTTTCCTGAATACCAAGTATTATGTTTGGGGCAAATCCAATACAACACATACAGTGTACCATTCTCCATATATATTTTCGAGCATAGTGGTGGCCGCATCATGTTATGGGTATGCTTGTAATCATTAAAGACTGGGGAGTGTTTCAGGATAAAAAATAAATGGAACAGCGCTAAGCAATGGCAAAATCCTAGAGAAAAACCTGGTTCAGTCTGCTTTCCACCAGACACTGGGAGATGAATTCACCTTCCAGCAGGACAATAACCTAAAACACAAGGCCAAATCTACACTGGAGTTTCTTACCAAGAAGACAGTTAACGTTCCTGAGTGGCCAAGTTACAGTTTTGACTTAAATCTACTTGAAAATGGTTGTCTAGCAATGATCAACCACCAATATGACAGAGCTTGAAGAATTTTGAAAATAATAATGTGCAAATGTTGCACAATCCAGGTGTGGAAAGCTCTTAGAGACTTACCCAGAAAGACTCACTGCTGTTATCGCTGCCAAAGGTGCTTATACAAAGTATTGACTCAGTGGTGTGAATACTTATGTAAATGAGAAATATCTGCATTTCATTATCAATACATTTGCAAAAAAAAATAAAAAAATTTCACTGTCATTATGGGGTACTGTGTCTAAATAGAAAAACATATTTTTAATCCATTTAGAATTCAGGCTGTAACACAATAAACTGTGGAATAAGTCAAAGGGAATGAATAGTTTCTCAAAGCCAAGTTATTGTTGCTCATTGTGTATTTATTATTACTTTATTATTACATGTGTTACTATTTCTATTAGTTCTCTATTTCCTTTCTCTCTGCATTGTTGGGAAGGGCCCGTAAATAAGCATTTCACAGTTAGTCTACACCTGTTGTTTATTAAGCATGACAAATAACAATTGATGTGTGTGTCAGGCTCAGTGTGTCCTAGCAGGCCCTGTCCCAGCCTATCCCACTAGGCTGAGCCAGTATAACCTGGTTACCTCCAGGGATAACCCCATCAGAGGTACACACATTACAGGACTGTCTGTCTGCTACCTGGGGCCAGTGTGTGTGAGTGTGTCCCTCACCTTGATACAGAACTGGTAGTCAGTGGGGGCGTTGTGCAGCTTCCTCCCTGTGGTCACTGTGAACACACTACTGTCCTCCAGGTCTGACAACAACTGGAGGTGTCTGGGCTCCTAGAGAGAGGATGGAGGGAGGAGGTTTGAACAGTCCTTCATTGGAAAAGTTTCTTTAGTGTAGTGCACTATACAGATGCAGTTGAAGTCGGACGTTTACATACACTTTGGAGTCATTAAAACTAATTTTTCAACCACTCCACAAATTTCTTGTTAACAAACTATAGTTTTGGCAAGTCGGTTAGGTCATCTACTTTGTGCATGACAAGTCATTTTTCCAGCAATTGTTTACAGACAGATTTCACTTATAATTCACTGTATCACAATTCCAGTGGGTCAGAAGTTTACATGCACTAAGTTGACTGTGCCTTTAAACAGCTTGTAAAATTCCAGAAAATGATGTCATGGCTTTAGAAGCTTCTGATAGGCTAATTGACATAATTTGAGTCAATTGGAGGTGTACCTGTGGATGTATTTCAAGGCCTACCTTCAAACTCAGTGCCTCTTTGCTTGAAATCATGGGAAAATCAAAAGAAATCAGCCAAGACCTCAGAAAAAAAAATGTAAATCAAATCAAATGTTATGTGTCACATACACATGGTTAGCAGATGTTAATGTGAGTGTAGCGAAATGCTTGTGCTTCTAGTTCCGACCATGCAGTAGTATCTAACAAGTAATCTAACAATTTCACAACAACTACCTTATATACACAAGTGTAAAGGAATGAATACGAGTATGTACATATAAATATATGGATGAGCGATGGCTGACCGGCATAGGCAAGATAGACCTCCACAAGTCTGGTTCATCCTTGGGAGCAATTTCCAAACGCCTGAAGGTACCACGTTCATCTGTACAAACAATAGTACGCAAGTAAACACCAAGGGACCACCCAGCCGTCATACCGCTCAGGAAGGAGACGCACTGTGTCTCCTAGAGAAGAACGTACTTTGGTGCGAAAAGTGAAAATCAATCCCAGAACAAAAGCAAAGGACCTTGTGAAGATGCTGGAGAAAACAGGTACAATAGTATCTAAATCCACAGTAAAACGAGTCCTATATCGGCATAACCTGAAAGGCCCCTCAGCAAGGAAGAAGCCACTGCTCCAAAACCGCCATAAAAAAGCCAGACTACAGTTTGCAACTGCACATGGGGACAAAGATCGTAATTTTTGGAGAAATGTCCTCTGGTCTGATGAAACAAAAATAGAACTGTTTGGCCATAATGACCATCGTAATGTTTGGAGGAGAAAGGGGGAAGCTTGCAAGCCGAAGAACACCATCCCAACCGTGAAGCACGGGGTGGCAGCATCATGTTGTGGGGGTGCTTTGCTGCAGGAAGGACTAGTGCACTTCACAAAATAGATGGCATCATGAGGAAGTAAAATTATGTGGATATATTGAAGCAACATCTCAAGACATCAGTCAGGAAGTTGAAGCTTGGTCGCAAATGGGTCTTCCAAATGGACAATGACCCCAAGCATACTTTCAAAGTTGTGGCAAAATGGCTTAAGAGTGGCCATCACAAAGCACCTCAATCCTATAGAACATTTGTGGGCAGACCTGAAAAAGCGTGTGCGAGCAAGGAGGCCTACAAACCTGACTCAGTTTACACCAGCTCTGTCAGGACGAATGGGCCAAAATTCACCCAACGTATTGTGAGAAGCTTGTGGAAGGCTACCTGAAACATTTGACCCAAGTTAAACAATTTAAAGGCAATGATACCAAATACTAATTGAGTGTATGTAAACTTCTGACCCACTGGGAATGTGATGAAAGAAATAAAAGCTGAAAGAAATCATTCTCTCTACTATTATTCTGAAAATAAAGTGGTGATCATAACTGACCTAAGACAGGGAATTCTTACTAGGACTAAATGTAAGGAATTGTGAAAAACTGAGTTTAAATGTATTTGGCTAAGGTGTATGTAAACTTCTGACTTCAATTGTAATTGGGCACTACACAGGGAATGGGGAGTCATTTTGGACACATCCCTGATCTTCTTCCTACCTTGGAGGATCCTTTAGTGGAGTAGTAGAGTCCAGAGCGTCTGAGGAACATGGAGAGTCTCTTCCAGGACTTCCTGCCCGACTCCTTCAGATAGAGGAACCCCTGCACCTCTGGACAGCTGCTGGAGTTCAGGAAGTTCTGTACCAAAACACACACGGGAGTGAGTAAGGACTGAATGTGTGCTTGTGGATGTGGGGATAGAGGAGTGCATATGTGTACATGCACAGGTCAACATTCACAAGGCCGCGGGGCCAGACGGATTACCAGGACGTGTGCTAAGGGCATGTGCTGACCAACTGGCAGGTGTCTTCACTGACATTTTCAACATGTCCCTGATTGAGTCTGTAATACCAACATGTTTTAAGCAGACCACCATAGTCGCTGTGCCCAAGAATACTAAGGCGACCTGCCTAAATGACTACAGACCCGTAGCACTCATGTCCGTAGCCATGAAGTGCTGGTAATAGCTCACATTAACACCATTATCCCAGAAATCCTAGACCCACTCCAATTTGCATACCCCCCATACAGATCCACAGATGATGCAATCTCTATTGCACTCCACACTGTCCTATCCCATTTGGACAAAAGGAACACCTACGTGAGAATGCTATTCATTGACTACAGCTCAGCGTTCAACACCATAGTACCCTCAAAGCTCATAACTAAGCTAAGGATCCTGGGACTAAACATCTCCCTCTGCAACTGGATCCTGTACTTCCTGACAGGCCGCCCCCAGGTGGTGAGGGTAGGTAGCAACACATCCGCCACGCTGATCCTCAACACTGGAGCCCCTCAGGGGTGCGTGCTCAGTCCCCTACTGTACTTCCAGTTCACCCACGACTGCGTGGACAGGCACGACTCCAACACCGTTATTAAGGTTGCAAACGACACAACAGTGGTCGGCCTGATCACCGACAACGATGAGACAGCCTATAGGGAGGAGGTCAGAGACCTGGCCGTGTGGTGCCATGATAACAACCTATCCCTCAACATAATCAAGACAAAGGAGATGATTGTGGACTACAGGAAAAAGAGGACCGAGCACGCCCCATTGTCATCGATGGGGCTGTAGTGGAGCAGGTTGAGAGCTTCAAGTATTTTGGTGTCCACATCACCTTAAACTATCATGGTCCAAACACACCAAGACAGTCGTGAAGAGGGCACGACAAAGCTTATTCCCCTTCAGGAAACTAAAAAGATTTGGCATGGGTCCTAAGATCCTCAAAAGGTTCTTCAACATCGAGAGCATCCTGACTGGTTGCATCACTGCCTGGTACGGAAACTGCTCGGGCCTCCGACCGCAAAGCACTACAGAGGGTAGTGCGTACGGTCCATTACATCACTGAGTCTAAGCTGCCTGCCATTCAGGACCTCTAAACCAGGCGGTGTCAGAGGAAGGCCCAAAAAACTGTCAACAACCCCAGCCACCCCAGTCATAGACTGTTCTCTCTACTACCGCATGGCAAACGGTACCGGAGCGCCAAGTCAAGGACCAAAAGGCTTCTCAACAATTTTTACCACCAAGCCATAAGACTCCTGAACAAGTAATCAAATGACTACCCGGACTATTTGCATTGTGTGCCCCCCAACCCCTCTTTTACGCTGCTGCTACTCTCTGTTTATCATATATGCATTGTCACTTTAACTATACATTCATGTACATACTACCTCAATTAGCCCGACTAACCGGTGCCCCCGCACAATGGCTACCTGGACTATCTGCATTGTGTCTCGGCACCCACCAACCCCTCTTTTTACGGTACTGCTACTCTCTGTTTAACCATACCTACATGTACATACTGCCTCAATTTGCCCAACTAACCGGTGCCTGTATATAGCCTCGCTGCTGTTATTTTTCACTGTCTTTTTACTGTTTCACCTAATACCTATTTTTTACTTAAAAATCGCACTGTTGGTTAGGGCCTGTAAATAAGCATTTCACTGTAAGGTCTACACATGTTGTATTCGGCGCGAGTGACAAATATAAAATGATTTGATGTGTGTGCACTAGTGCATGTGGTGTAACAGTACTCCACCTGTAAGAGCTGTGACTGGGGGATGGAGCCGTTCGATACCTGACACCATGCCACCATCTGCTCCGGAAAGAAGTTCTGGAGATAGAGAGAGAGAGAGACCGAATGAGAAAAGAGAGAGAATGAAAGGAGAGAATACAGCAGAATGAGAGAACAGAGAGCAAAATACTTCAGGGACTTCAGTATCACATTAGTGATGGAACCACTATTAAGAGGGCGTGCGAGAGAATGAGAGAGAGAGGGGAGATGAGAGAAAAGAGAGAGAGAGGAAGGAAGGAAGGAAGGAAGGAAGGAAGGAAGGAAGGAAGGAANAGAGAGAGAGAGAGAGAGAGAGAGAGAGAGAGATGGAAAGAGGAGAGAGAGGAAGGAAGGAGTGAGAGAGGATACGGGAGAGAGAGATGGAGGAGAGCGATCCAGAGTAGATGCAGCATGATCTCACCCCCTGACGTAATTCCTTGGCGAGCGCTCACACACACACACACACACACACACACACACACACACACACACACACACACACACACACACACACACACACACACACACACACACCTTTTGTGTGATGGTAGTTTTACTGTAGTCATTACCAAAGCACTGAGGTGAGGTCACTCCCTCTTACTGAATCACCTCAGGCAGTGTGTGCAACGGAGTGTGTGCACGTGTGTACAGAGGACTCACCAGGGGGCTCCTGAAGAATTCATACTTGGCATAGTTCTTCCTGAAGAGGAATTTACTGTCGCTAGTCATAGAGGCTTGAACCTGAACCACCAACTCATGGTCCTCCAGACAGCGCTCTGCAGAGGGGAGGGGGAGAGGAACAGGGAGAATAGAGAGATCAGTCATTAGCCCATTTATTTGCATTGTTACAGTTGGTTATCACACTTATTTCCAGTATCTGAGGGGCCACTGGAAAAGAGAGGAGGGAAGAGATTGGCAGGCTGTGAGCGCGCACGCGTGAGAGAAGAGGGTTTTGGCATTGCAGTAGGATGATGTCATATATTTAACTTGATTGGACAGAGAAGCCGAGCCCAGTTCTCCTGTCCTCTCCCTCTCCTTTCACCCTCCCAACCAATCCCCTCCCTCCCTCAGCTCCATCCCTCCCTTTGTCTCGCCTTCTTCTTCTCATCCATTTCTCTACCTCTCACTCTCACTCTCCCTCTTTTCCTCTTCCGTCCCTCCCTCCCTCCCTCTAACTCATCCCCCTGTCAAAGCACAGTCAGAAATAACTGTAGGTTGTATAAAAAGCTGAAGTTGACTATTGAGAGTAATTTGTATATTGTATATTGTATATTGTTAACGCTCTACATTTTCATCTATAGGCTAGAAGTGTGTGTTCTCCTTTCTCTCTCTCTTGATCTTGAGGTTGAGATCACATGACTCCAGCTGATTGGAGACCCATATTGACATGTTCCAGGTCGGACGAACGGGCACACACACACACACACACACACACACACACACACACAGTGCTAAAATCCACAGTTGCTCAAAAAGGGTTGAGCCCATACCGTGCCTCAATGCTGGATAACACAGAGCTCAAGGTGTGTGTGTGTGTGTGTCTACGCCACTCTGTCCTGGCGTCTAGCAGGGGAATTTCCTGTTGAAGTAGAGGGACAGAGCTGATTGTCTGAGCTGTCTGGGGGCTCGACCAATGCAGCCCTGGGATTGGCTGTTTGCTGCATTGGCCTGATACTGACACCGTGCCTCTGCACCCTTCCCCCTCTCCCTCTCTTTCTCCACCCCTTCCCTTTCTCTGCACTCCTCTCATATTCCATCTCTCCCATACAGTTTTTCCAGAAATTACGATGATCTACCAAGTATAAAACAGTCTTCTATTCCAGTAACAGTCAGTAGAGATAGGAAAGCTTGGTGGAAAACAGGATAGAGAATAAGAGGGAGGCAATAAAACCACACAAAAAAAGGTGAGGCAATAAACCCCACTAAAAAGGTGAGGCAATAAACCCCACTAAAAAGGTGAGGCAATAAAACCCCACTAAAAAGGTGAGGCAATAAAACCCCACTAAAAAGGTGAGGCAATAAAACCCCACTAAAAAGGTCACAGAAGGTTAAACAGAACTGTGGATTTTATGTGATTGAAGCTTTTAGGTAGCTAGAATCTACAGTATATGCTTGCCCAACCTTAGCACGTGCACACACACACACACACACACACACACACACACACACACACACACACACACACACACACACACACCAAGGCCCAGTAGTGGGTGATGCTCCACCAGGCTCCAGCTGTTGTCATCCAGACAGTGGCTCTTATAGACCAGGAGCTGACACACGTCTCTGGCCCTCATATCAGCCGGCACCTCCACCACCTTCCCTGCTCCATCCTCACTGTACACCTTGATGATCTGCGCGCACACACACACACACACACACACACACACACACACACACACACACACACACACACACACACACACACACACACACACACACACACACACACACACACACACACACACACACACACACACACACAGCGAGAAAGAGTGAAATATTGTATTAATTTAAAAACAATATGACACCGTCCCTGCCCCATCATCACTGTTCACGGTTATTTGAACGAAAGGCCACAAAATAAATGTACAGTCATTTACAAACAGGCCACTGTAAAGAGCAGTGGACACATTAAGGGCCGGTTAACCGTTAAGCCTAGCCCATGGACTAGAAAGCATGCTCAATATGACTAGGCTTAATCTGTGTCCAGGAAATTGGCATATAGAGCTGCTAGAGACTTTCCTTCTGAGCTCAAACTGTAACACTGCAACTATAATGTATTATGATGCAGTTATAGCACATTGTAAGACTTGTCATAAGCATGACTGTCTGCCTTATATTGTCTTATTATCATGTCATTATAAATAACGGCCATTTTGAGTCAGTTAATAAAACGGTTGGTTTCCTGGACACAGGTTAAGCCTAGTCCTGATCTCCATTGAGCTTTTAGACTTAGTCCTACTGAGTGTCTGTTTCTCAGACTGACACACGCACGCACACACACACACACTTTGTATCCGTTCTATGTTCTATCCAGATGGTTGAATCCGGATCCTGTGGTACAGACCGTTCTCTCTGCTACCGCATGGCAGGTGGTACCAGACTGCCAAGTCTAGGTCCAAAAGGCTCCTTAACAGCGTCTACCCCCAAGCCATAAGACTGCTGAACAACTAATCAAATGGCCACCCAGACTATTTGCATTGACCCCCTCCCCACTTTTCTTTTTTGCTACTTAATGTGTATTATCTATGCATAGTCACTTTACCCCTACCTACATGTACCTCAATTACCTCGACTAACCTGTACCCTCACACATTGACTCGGTACCGGTGCCCCCTGTATATAGCCTCGCTATTGTTATTTTATTGCGTTACTTTTTTCACTTTAGGTAATTTAGTAAATATTTTCTTAACTCTACATTGTCGGTTAAGGGCTTGTAAGTAAGCATTTCACAAGGTCTACACCTGTTGTATTCGGCACGTGACAAATACAATTTGATTTTATGTTCTGTAAATGAGCATATTCTCGAACACTGACCATGACATAGGTTTCTCGTCAGAAAAACGGTTGATCCTTGGTTACACATACGCACCCGAACGTACACATTTAACAATATGCCTGATGTACAGTATACACACACACCATACATACATACATAACCAGTCAAAAGTTTGGAAACACCTAATCATTCAAGGGTTTTTCTTTATTTATACATTGTAGAATAATAGTGAAGACATCAATACTATGAATCCTGTAGTAACTAAAAAAAGTGTTAAACAAATCTAAATATATTTTATATTTGAGATTCTTCAAATAGCCACCCTTTATTTAATAGTTTTGATGTCTTCACTATTATTCTACAATGTAGAAAATAGTAACAAATTTAGAAAAACACTTCAATGAGTAGGTGTTCTAAAACTTTTGACCGGTAGTGTACATACATACATACCTCTGAGATATACGCACTAAACATATGCCTGAAAATATACATACATTCACCTAAACACAATACTCACACTTAAAAATACACATAGGCACTTAACGATATACACACACAAATATTAACGCCTCAAAAACACACCCACATTTACTCAGATACACACATACACCTGTTAGCAAAACCCTATAGATGGTTAGAGAGAGATATCTCTCTCTAACCATCTCTCCATCCTAATCTTCTTCCTCCCAGCAGGGAAGTGTGTTTGTGTGTGTGTGTGTGTGTAAGGGTGGGTGTGAGCGTGTTGTGTGTGTGTCCGCAGAAAATGTGCCTAAAAGTTTAATCCCCAAACCCATCAAGACACGACACTAGAAACAAGTCCAGAGTAGAACACAGAATCCCACGACACTAGAAACAAGTCTAGAGTAGAGCACAGAATCACACAACACTACAAACACCACAGTAGAACACAGAATCACACGACACTAGAAACAAGTCTAGAGTAGAACACCGAATCACACAACACCACAGTAGAACACAGAATCACACGACACTACAAACACCACAGTAGAACACAGAATCACACAACACTACAAACACCACAGTAGAACACAGAATCACACAACACTACAAACACCACAGTAGAACACAGAACCACACAACAATAGAAACAACTCCACAGTAGAACACAGAGAATCACAGGAAACCAAAAATGACGCCACAGCTCTCTCTGCCTCCTCCGTCCACCGTCCCAGCCCAGTGCCCGGGCTGTGTCTTGACCATTACAGGACAGGACAGAGACAGGGCAGCAGAGAACACAAAGGGTACGCACTAGAAAGGAGACGTCAGAAACAAAAGAAGAAAAGTATTTATTGTGTCACGTAATAGTTTGAGAAAGTTTCTAAATGTGGAATGTTGTCACCGCTAAAGATATACACACACTTCTCAACACACACACACACACACACACACTCACTCACTCACTCACTCTACCCACACACAAGGTACCCACTACACACAAACATGCTTACCTCTACAGCCTGAAAGAGGCAACAGTCAGGAGAGCACGATGGCATTTTCACACTGAGCCTCACTTTACTGAGACAGAGAGAGAGTGGAGTGAGAGAAAGAGGGAGGGATAGGGGGAAGGAGGGGAAAGGAGAGGAAGAGAGGGAGGGACTGAGAGGTAAAGTGAACACGAGATTGGCAGAGGGAGAAGGAGCGAGGGAGGTGACATTGAAATAGAACAAGGAATATTGGTGGGGAAGAGAGAGACAGGGAGAGAGAAGGAGAGGGGGAAAGAAAGAGAAAGAGGAGAGACAGAGAGAAGGAGAAAGAAAAGGAGAGAGGAGGGCAAGAAAGAGAGAGAGAGGGCAAGAAAGAGAGCGAGAGGAGAGCACTTCCTCTCATGCTGGGCAGGATAATGCCTGAATGCTCCTCTCTCTAAGACAGCCAGTGGATTAGTGCGATGTGTGTGTTTGTGTGTGTGCGTCATGCGTGCAGAGAATTCACTTCATGTCACACACGTACAAACAAATGCATGCACACACACACACATAGACACAGTCATAGTCACGCATTTTCTAGCTGCCTCACGGTTTCAATTTCTCCTATCAGACCAACCTCCCCCTTTTTTTTTTCTTCCCTCCCCCGCTATTCTCCTCTCCATTCCAGCCCTCCTCTCCTCTCCAGATGATGAAGTGCCAGGTATGGAGCAGTGTGAGGAACACATATCTGTTGACTTTCATGGGGCTGTAGGGGAGAAACAGTTTGGTCACTAGTTAAAGTGGAAGAGTCTGTAAAGAGTTCTTTAGTTTTAGTCTGGGATCACGTGTCAGCTGTAGGGGCTGGTAGACAGGAGAGGGAGGGGGGGGGAGTGAGAGAGACTGGGGATTGCTCAGCTTTTCTGTGGAGAGAAAATGGAAGATAAAGAGGAGAGAGAGAGAGAGAGAGAGAGAGAGAGACGGGTGAGGGGGATTAAGAGAGGGAGAGAGACAGTGAGTGACAAATCATTTGATATTTATTTTGATTCTAGTTTCTTATCCATTTATTTATTCATTCATTATTTTAGTTTAAACTCAATAGAATCTAGCAATTATTCAAGTGTTTAAATTGTGAATAACAATAATAATAAAGAGACTAGTGCTGAGCAATTAGTGCTTTAAGGTCGGTTTGGTTTAGCTTCAATTATAAAAACAAGAACGGTTTTCAAAAAAATTAAGTAGACATTAAATGAACTATGCATTGTTGGTTGAATGCTGTAACACAGGATAAAATAATTAATAAAAGTCCCATGATGGTAGTGACTGGCCATTACTACTTCTCACTTATTAACATTACTTTAATACACATATTTAAGTTGTTGTGTGTATTAAATGTGTTTTAGCCCTATTTGATGACTTTATTATTTCATTCCAAGTCATCATCTCCAAATCACTATTTTAGTAGTTCTTCAATATAAATAAGGCATACTTTGACTGCTGAATGAATACCAACTATCAATCACTTAGATCATGTATTTTCGAAGCAGCTGCTCTCTATCCCTCTCGATCGCACGCTCTTCTGTCTCTTCTCCTTGTCTGCCGCATAGAGATAGAGGATTCATCTTTATATAATAGTACAGAATACCCATCTGTGCCATTATAGCGTCTGTGACAGAATAGGAAGCGCCATTGAGGCTACAATCCAAAGGAATACCCACCCTCTTGACTACTTTGACATGGTGGAAGCATGGAGGCCCTCATTGGCGCTGCCCATGCTAAAATTGTATTTTGGCCACTAGAGGCCTCTATCATTCTCTATTGTCTGTACCACAGAGACCGGACAAGTAGGCGCGCAATGGATTACGGTCATTGTAGTTCAGTGGTCACCAAACCGTCGATAGTGATCGACTGGTCGATCTAAGGCATTCCTAGTCGAGCACCAAACATTTCTGTAAAAAAAACAATGATAAAGCCTTGCGTTTCAAAAATGTGTTATTTGTTTTGTGCTGTTGACGAGCCCAGAGAGCAAATCAAGCCTACCACTGGCCAATCAGATAGCTCAGATCACTGTTTCTGCACAGTTTCCTTGAGCCTATAGACAGTAAAAAGAAGCCTTGAGCGCACAGCAAAGTTGATACTGTGAGATTTAAAAACGTTTAAAACCCTGACTAGAGAGAGACTCAATGAATAGGCTACAGAAAAGAGCTAGAGTACGTTCATGTTTAAAGTTGTTATTCAGCACTGTCAAAACATTGTTCAACACTTTTATAAGCCATAAAATGCAAGACAACCAGCACTGCAGCTGCAATGAATAGATATAGCAAAGAGCTTCGATAAGCTAGCTTGCGTTATAATTAGCAGCTTGTCCCTTTTTTTATATCAAGTAATATTTCACTTCACCTGGACATCGGATTAACAAGATGAATTGGTGCATGAGACAGAAATAATGCTGTTATTATAATAATGCGAATTGAATTTCGCCATCAGCTGGAAGACAGTGTCCCCTTTTCTCAGCGGAGGGATGGTGAGTCGGGGGAGAGGCAGCCTCACAGTCGCTCTCTCCCTCCCCTCAAACCAGGGAACTTTCACTGGGGACAGGGGACATGTCCCCACCACATTCTGAAATAGCATTTTTGTACGCCACAGTTTTATCATTGGAATGTGATACAAAACGAGGCATCGGTGTGCTTTAGGACCATGCAGATGCCGCCGAGTGGTTGATAGGCTGTTCATTTAATCTGTCTGGATTAGATAAACACACACACACACACACACACACACACACACACACACACATCCAGTCAGAAGTTGACACACCTACTCATTAAAGGGGTTTTCTTCATTTTCTACATTGTAGAATAATAGTGAAGACCTCAAAACTATGAAATAACACATATGGAATAATATAGTAACCAAAAGACTGCTAAAAAAAATATCTAAAAAAATGTAGGTTCTTCGAAATAGCCACCCTTTGCCTTGATTACAACTTTGCGCACTCTTTGCATTCTCTCAACCAGCTTCATGAGGTAGTCACCTGGAATGCGTTTCAATGTGTGCCTTGTTAAAAGTTAATTTGTGGAATTTCTTTCCTTAATGCGTTTGAGCCAATCAGTTGTGTTGTGACAAGGTTGGGTTGGTATACAGAAGCTAGCCCTATTTGGTAAAAGACCAAGTCCATATTATGTCAAGAACAGCTCAAATAAGCAAAGAGAAATGACAGTCCATCATTACTTTAAGACATAAAAGTCAGTCAATACGGAACAATTCAAGAACTTTGAAAGTTTCTTCAAGTCGCAAAAACCATCAAGCTCTGTGATGAAACTGGCTCACATGAGGACCGCCACAGGAAAAGAAGACCCAGAGTTACCTCTGCTGCAGATGGTAAGTTCATTAGAGTTACCAGCCTCAGATTGCAGCCCAAATAAATGCTACACAGAGTTCAAATAACAGACACATCTCAACATCAAATTGCTGAAAAGAAACCACTACTAAAGGACACCAATAAGAAAATACTTCCTTGGGCCAAGAAACACGAGCAATGGACATTAGACCAGTGGAAATCTGTCCTTTGGTCTGAGGAGTCCAAATTTGAGATGTTTGGTTCCAACCGCCGTGTCTTTGTGAGACACATAGTAGGTGAACAGATGATCTCCGCATGTGTGGTTCCCACCGCGAAGCATGGAGGAGGTGGTGTGATGATGTGGGGGTGCTTTGCTGGTGACACTGTCAGTGATTTACTTAGAATTCAAGGCACACTTAACCAGCATGGCTACCACAGCATTCTGCAGCGATACGCCATCCCATCTGGTTTGCGCTTAGTGGGACTATCATTTATTTTTCAACAGGACAATGACCGAACACACACCTCCAGGCTGTGTAAGGGCTATTTGACCAAAAAGGAGAGTGATTGAGTGCTGCCTCCACAATCACCCGACCTCAACCCAATTGAGATGGTTTGTGATGAGTTGGACCGCAGAGTGAAGGAAAAGCAGCCAACAAATGCACAGCATATGTGGGAACTCCTTCAAGACTGTTGGAAAAGCATTCCTCATTTTTTATTTTAATTTAAACTAGGCAAGTCAGTTAAGAACAAATTCTTATTTACAATGACAGCTTACCCCGGCCAAACCCTAACCCGGGCGACGCTGGGCCAATTGTGCGCCGCCCTATGGGACTACCAATCACGGCCAGTTGTGATACAGCCTGGAATAGAACCAGGGTCTGTAGTGACCCCTCTAGCACTGAGATGCAGACCGCTGTGTCACTCGGGAGCCCCCCTTGAATGAGTACGTGTGTCCAAACTATTGACTGGTACTGTATATTTGGACACACCTACTCACTCAAGGGTTTTTCTTAATTTATACATTGTAGAATAACAGGGAAGACGTCAAAACCTTGAAATAGCACATATGGAATCATGATAAACAAATCAAAATATATTTTATATTTAAGATTCTTCAAAGTAGCAACCCTTTGCCTTGATCTATTACCAGTGTGATCATATGCCTCAAATTTTGAAATCTAATTTCAAAATGGTCTGAGAAGAACAACATTGACAGGGCAATTCAAGCATAGCCAATATGAAGTGATAATGTAATGGGCGTATAGCCTACTACAAACTTCATTGCTACAGTACTGTTTTTAATATGTTCATATTGCATAGGCTTATGTTTTTTAAGTCATGTTTAAAAAAAAATCTGAGCATTAGATCTTGGCTTGCATTTTGATTCAGAAAACGATCTTGACTCAGAAAAGGTTGGTGATCACTGTTGTAGTTAATTACCACGTTTTCTGCACAAAACTATGTAGAATATTGGCCTGTTGGAAACTACAACTCCCTACTACATGCCACAGTTCGGGCTTGATCGGATTTATCTCGACAGAAACTTCACATTGAGCTCACAGATAAAAAAATGGAATTCAAATAAAATGGTCAATTAGCTATTCAAAAAAACAAACAAAACATCTCTCAGCACTAAGACTAAGACAGAGGGACAGAGGGACAGAAAGATAGAAAGAGCGAGAGAGGCAGACTGAGAGAAAGAGGAATGTCAGTAATGTAATACTGAGTCATAATCAGTCTCATGTGTGGATCGCTGCATGCCAGCTGGCCCCTAATACAGCCTGCATGAGAACACACACACAGACTTGCATGCAAGAATTCACGCACACACAGAACATAACATTTTATCTATGTTAAGCAGCCCCACAGCAAGAGAGAGAGCTGAGGGTTGTCATAGGTCACATCCACAGAGATTAATTTGTGTGTGTGTGTGTGTGTGTGTGTGTGTGTAATATATATACACACACACACACACACACACACACACACACACACACACACACACACACACACACACACACACACACACAGTTGAAGTCGTAAGTTTACATACACTTAGGTTGGAGTCATTAAAACTTGTTTTTCAACCACTCCACAAATTTCTTGTTAACAAAATATAGTTGTGGCAAGTCAGTTAGGACATCTACTTTGTGCAACAATTGTTTACAGACAGATTATTTAACTTATAATTCACTGTATGACAATTCCAGCGGGTCAGAAGTTTACATACACTAAGTTGACTGTGTCTTTAAACAGCTTGGATAATTTCAGAAAATTATGTAAATGGATTTAGAATCTTCTGATAGGCTAATTGACATCATTTGAGTCAATTGGCGGTGTACCTGTGGATGTATTTCAAGGCCTACCTTCAAACTCAGTGTCTCTTTGCTTGACATCATGGGGAAATCAAAAGAAATATTGTAGACCTCCACAAATTGTAGACCTCCACAAGTCTGGTTCATCCTTGGGAGCAATTTCCAAATTCCTGAAGGTACCACGTTCATCTGTACAAACAATAGTACGCAAGTATAAACACCATGGGACCACGCAGCAGTCATACCGCTCAGGAAGGAGACGCTTTCTGTCTCCTACAGATGAACGTACGCATAACCTGAAAGGCCGCTCAGCGAGGAAGAAGCCACTGCTCCAAAACCGTCCATAAAAAAGCCAGACTACGCTTTGCAACTGCACATAGGGACAAAGATCGTACTATTTGGAGAAATGTCCTCTGGTCTGATGAAACAAAAATAGAACTGTTTGGCCATAATGACCATCGTTATGGCCAAGGAGGCTGAGAGAGGAGGCTTGCAAGCCGAAGAACACCATCCCAACCGTGAAGCACGGGGTGGCAGCATCATGTTGTGGGGGTGCTTTGCTGCAGGAGGGAACGCTGCACTTCACAAAATAGATGGCATTATGAGGAAGAAAAATTATGTGGATATATTGAAGCAACATCTCAAGAAATCAGTCAGGAAGTTGAAGCTTGGTCGCAAATGGGTCTTCCAAATGGACAATGACCCCAAGCATACTTTCAAAGTTGTGGCAAAATGGCTTGACAACAAAGTCAAGGTATTGGAGTGGCCATCACAAAGCACCTCAATCCTATAGAACATTTGTGGGCAGACCTGAAAAAGCGTGTGCGAGCAAGGAGGCCTACAAACCTGACTCAGTTACACCAGCTCTGTCAGGAGGAATGGGCCAAAATGCACCCAACTTATTGGGAGAAGCTCGTGGAAGGCTACCTGAAATGTTTGACCCAAGTCAAACAATTTAAAAGGCAATGCTACCAAATACTAATTAAGTGTTGGTAAACTTCTGACCCACTGGGAATGTGATGAAAGAAATAAAATCTGAAATAAATCACTCTCAACTATTATTCTGACATTTCACATTCTTAAAATAAAGTGGTGATCATAACTGACCTAACTAGGATTAAATGTCAAGAATTGTGAAAAACTGAGTTTAAATGTATTTGGCTAAGGTGTGTGTAAACTTCCGACTTCAACTGTATATGTGTGTGTGTGTCAGTAAAACTCCTCTTTCAAATGACATCTTAACTATTAACACCCTCTTCCCTTCCTTCCATCAATCATTCCCTTTCCTCCCCGACCCTCCTAGCTCCTTCCTTCTCACTTCTTCTTCCTCTCCTCCTCCCACCCTCTTCCTCTTTCCATCTCATACATCTGACCATGTCATGGAGAGAGAGATGGAAGCGAAGCGTCTAGACATTATGAGCAGGCAGAATTATGTGGTTGTTTGTCTGGGTCAGTGTGTGTGTGTGTGTGTGTGTCACACCGAGACGCTCGCTCACACACTCGTGGTCTTAACTTGATTAGAGGCCACAGTTCAGCCTCAAACTCAATTTACCACTTAACTAACCTTGTCTTAACCACACACACGCTGTGGTCTACCCCTTATCATGACTCAGGCTCTCGAATAGATAAACAGATAACAGATTCCCCCCTTGGAGGAAAAACATAACTTTGTTTTTACATTTTTGTTTTTAAAGGTTTTTCAACCTCTATTGGTTTTAAGTTTCAGGGAGGTAGAGCGAAACACGTAAATGGTGTAAAGTAATATGGAACACACACACACACTCAAATGATCTTACGGCATTTATCGAGCGATTGAAGCCAAGGGTTACAGAAACAGTCTTCCACATTTTTATTTGATGTTCTAAAAAAGACTTGTGCCTCTGGGCTCGTTTAAAAGCAGGAATTACATTACAGATGGAGTGACTCAATCAATCTCGCAGACACACACACACAAATGCACGCACACACAGAGACACACACACACACACACACACACATCCACACAGATGCCAAAGTAAACCAAGCCAATGAGACAGGCAGTGGAGAGGGCAGCTAACCCGGAGGGCCTGACTGAGACTTGTGTAAGACTGGCCATTCCTATTGTCTGGGAAACTGCCTTCTCACACACACGCCAGCCAGGTCACCTGTGATACAAGTCAGTATTTGATGTCCATCCATGTCTGAGGACGTTGGGAGATGAGGTGGAAACCAGCCGCTAGGGGCAACAGTGAGCGCTGTTACCTTCTACCTTATGCCTCTGATTCCAAAGGTTGCAAGTTCAAATCCAGCGGTTGTTTTCGAGATTTACTGCCTAAACTTAACAATTCAGAGTAAATGCCTAAACTTAACATTAAATACTTACAAATTTGATGTTTGAGAAACATGGATGGACGTCTAACTCTGACGTGAGACTGTGAGAGCCAGTTGCGCATGCACCCAAACACACTCAACTTCATGTGTCCTTACTAAAAGCAGTCTAAAGGAGGTCTAAAGCTGAGGTCTATGAGAACATGGCTTACAGTATGAGTCAAATGTTTGGACACACCTACTCATTCAAGGGTTTTTCATTTTTACTATTTTCTACATTGTAGAATAATAGTGAAGACATCAAAACTATGAAATAACATGTATGGAATCATGTAACCAAAAAAGTGTTAAAGAAACCCTAAATATATTTGAGATTCTTCAAAGTAGCCACCCATTGCCTTGATGACAGCTTGCACACGCTTGGCATTCTCTCAACCAGCAACACCTGGAATGCTTTTCCAACAGTCTTGAAGGAGTTCCCACATATGCTGAGCACTTGTTGGCTGCTTTTCCTTCACTCTGCAGTCCAACTCATCCCAAACCACCTCAATTGGGTTGAGGTCGAGTGATTGTGGAGGCCAGGTCATCTGATGCAGCACTCCATCACTCTCCTTCTTGGTCAAATAGCCCTTACACAGCCTGGAGGTGTGTTTTGGGTCATTGTCCTGTTGAAAAACAAATGACAGTCCCACTAAGTGCAAACCAGATGGGATGGCGTATCGCTGCAGAATGCTGTGGTAGCCAAGCTGGCTAAGAGTGCCTTGAATTCTAAATAAAATCACAGACAGTGTCACCAGCAAAGCACCCCACACCATCACACCTCCATTCTTCACGGCGGGAATCACACATGTGGAGATCATCTGTTCACCTACTCTGCATCTCACAAAGACACGGCAGTTGGAACCAAACATCTCAAATTTGGATTCATCAGACCAAAGGACAGATTTCCACACGTCTAATGTCCATTGCTCCTGTTTCTTGGCCCAAGCAAGTCTCTTATTCTTATTGGTGTCCTTTAGTAGTGGTTTCTTTGCAGCAATTCGACCATGAAGGCCTGATTCATGCAGTCTCCTCTGAACAGTTGATGTTGAGATGTGTCTGTTACTTGAACTCTGTGACGCATTTATTTGGGCTGCAATTTCTGAGGCTGGTAACTCTAATGAACTTATCCTCTGCATCAGAGGTAACTCTGGGTATTCCTTTCCTGTGGCAAGTCCTCATGAGAGCCAGTTTCATCATAGCTCTTAACGGTTTTTGCAAATGCACTTGGAAGAAACTTTCAAAGTTCTTGAAATGTTCCAGATTGACTGACCTTCATGTCTTAAAGTCATGATGGACTGTTGTTTTTCTTTGATTATTTGAGCTTTTCTTGCCGTAATATGGACTAGGTTCATCTTCTGTATACCACCCCTACCTTGTCACAACACAAATGATTGGCTCAAACGTATTAAAAAGGAAAGAAATACCACAAATGAACTTAACAAGGCATGACTACCATGAAGCAGGTTGAGAGAGCCAAGAGTGTGCCAAACTATCATCAAGGCAAAGGGTGGCTACTTTGTAGAATCTCAAATATATTTTGATTTGTTTAACACTTTTTTGGTTACTATTGATTCCATATGTGTCATTTCATAGTAGAATAATAGCGAAGACATCAAAACTATGTAGAAGATAGTAAAAATAAAAACCCAAACCCCAAACTTTTGACTGGAACTGTAGGTCAGAACGTTTAAACTTTCAAATCTATTCAGTTTCAGATCATACAGCAACTAAGATAGAGAGATGGAGAGAGAAAATGACATAGATACAGACACAGAGAAAGACAAAGGGAAGAATTATGGAAAAGATGGTAAGAAAGAGAGAAGTCCTGTCTTTTCTAGAAGAGAACAGTGCCAGTGAAAACGAAGTATACAAACACACTCACTCGCTCTAATTCACATGGCTTTATTAGCATGGGAAACATATGTTTATGCTGCCAAAGCAAGTGAAATAGATAATAAACAAAAGGGAAATAAACAATCAGAAATGAACAGTAAACATTACACTGACAAATGTTTCAAAAGAATAGAGACATTTCAAATGTTATATTATGGCTATGTACAGTGTTGTAACAATGTGCAAATTGTTGAAGTACAAAAGGGAAAATAAATAAACAGAAACATGAGTTGTATTTACAATGGTGTGTAGTGGTCTCATTTCTCATATTTACCCCCTCTCTTTTTTTGTAATGTATGCTCTCATCTATAAAAGTGGATCCTCGTGATAGTATTTCCCTTTCTTTTTAGACCACGTAGGCCTAAAAAAATACTTTAAATGGTAGGCTAACTCTCTCTCTCTTTCCACAAGGCATGTCTGAGACCTGTCTGCATTGTTGTGGAGGCTATGCCATCTTGTAAGACCCTGTGTTTGTGTGTGGAAAGAAGTCAGTAACATGTATAATTAACTTTTGCCCTTGGTGTGTAGGTATTAATAAGGTCGTAAACAACAGGTGTAGACTAACAGTGAAACGCTTACTTATGGGCCCTTCGCAACAATGCAGAGCAAAAAAAGAGAAATAATAGAAAAGTAATAACATGTAATAAAATTAATGAATACACAATGAGTAACGATAACTTGGCTATATACACAGGATACCAGTACCGAGTCAATGTGCAGGGGTACAAGGTAACTGAGGTAGATATGTACATATAGTTAGGGATAAAGTGACTAGGAAACGTAGATAAACAGTAGCAGCAGCGTATGTGTTGGTAAAATAGTTAACCAAATAGCTACCCGCACGAACTATTTAGCAGTCTTATGGCTTGGGTGTAGAAGCTGTTGAGGGTCCTGTTGGTTCCATATTTGGTGCATCGGTACCGCTTGGCGTGCAGTAGTAGAGAGAACAGTCTATGAATTGGGTGGTTGGAGTCTTTAACCATTTTTAGGGCCTTCCTCTGACACCACCTGGAAGAGAGGTCCTGCATGGCAGGGAGCTTGGCCCCAGTGATGTACTGGGCCGTACGCATTAACCTTTGTAGCGCCTTACGGTCGGATGGCAAGCAGGTGCCAAATGAAGCGGTGATGAAGCCAGTAAAAATGCTCTCAATGGTGCAGCTGTAGGAGTTTTTAAAGATCTGAAGGCCCATGCCAAATCTTTTCAACCTCCTGCGGGGGAAGAGGAATTGTTGTGCACTTTTCATGACTGTGTTGTGTGTGTGTGTGGACCATGATAGAAACTTAGTGATGTGGACACAGAGGAACTCTTAACCCCCTCCACTACAGCCCTGTCGATGTGAATGGGGGTGTGCTCAGCCCTCCGTTTCCTGTAGTCCACAATTAGCTCCTTTGTCTTGCTGACGTTGAGGGAGAGTTTGTTGTCCTGGCACCACAATGCCAAGTCTCTGACCTCCTCCTTATAGGCTGTCTCATCGTCATCAGTGATCAGGCCTACCGCCGTCGTGTCGTCAGCAAACTTAATAATGGTGTGGTGTTGGAGTCATGCGGCCACGCAGTCATGGGTGAACAGGGAGTACAGGAGGGGACTAAGAACACAAGCCTGAGGAGCCCCTGTGTTGAGGGTCAGCATGGCAGATGTGTTGTTGTCTACCCTAACCACCTGGGGGTGGCCTGTCAGGGAGTCCAGGATCCGGCTGCAGAGGGAGGTGTTCAGTCCCAGGTTCCTTAGTTTAGTGATGAGCTTGGAGGGCACAAGGGTGTTGAATGCTGAGCTGTAGTCAATGAATACCAGTCTCACATAGGTGTTCCTCTTGTCCAGGTGGGAGAGGGCAGTGTGGAGTGCAATGGAGATTGCATCATCTTTGGATCTTTGGGTGGTATGCGAATTGGAGTCGGTCTAGTGTGTCTGCGATGGTGTTGATGTAAGCCATGCCCAGCTTTTCAAAGCATTTCATGGCTAAAGATATGAGTGCTATGGGGTGATAGTCATTTAGACAGGTTACATTGGCATTCTTGGGCATTACAGACTGGGCCAGGGAGAGGTTGAAAATGTCAGTGAAACACTTGCCAGCTGGTCAGCGCATGATAGGAGTACGCATCCTGGTAATCGGTCTGGCCCTGCGGCCTTGTGAATGTTAACTTGTTTAAAAGGTCTTACTCACATCGACTACGGAGAACGAGATCACACAGTCGTTCGGAACAGCCAGTGCTCTCATGCATGGTTCAGTGTTACTTGCCTTGAAGCGAGCATAGAAGGCATTTAGCTCGTCTGGTAGGCTTGCGTCACTGGGAGGCTTGTGGCTGGGTTTCCCTTTGTAATCTGTGATAGTTTGAAAGCCCTGCCACATCCGACATGCATCAGAGTCGGCGTAGTAGAATTAGATATTAGTCCTGTATTGATGCTTTGCCTGTTTGATGTCTTAGAGGTTATAGCGGGATTTATTATATGCATCCAGATTAGTTTCCTGCTTTTTGAAAGTGGCAGCTCTAGCCTTTAGCTCAGTGCAGATGTTGCCTATAATTCATGGCTTCTGGTTGGGACATGTACGTACGTAGGGCTGTGGCAGTCATACCATTTTGTTAGCTGGTTATTTTCATGCAAATGATTTCTGGTCTCACGGTAATTGACTGTTAATTAACAAACACGTTTAGCATCTCCATGAATACAAGCCGCTGATGTGCGCCTTTGGAACATACATTTTAAAAAGTATATTAAATCCATTTAATATACACCATCACTATAAATCTATTATTTATTTTAGGCAGGTCTAAAGAAACATGATCATATGAAGAAAATGTATTTCAGAAGAACAGAATGAGTCAGCCTACACAGAGTATAAAAAACATTAGGAACACCTGTTCTTTCCATGACATAAACTGACCAGGGGAATGCCATGATCCTTTATTGATGTCCCTTGTTAAATCCACTTCAAATCAGTGTAGATGAAGGGGAGGTGACCGGTTAAAGAAGGATTTTTAAGCCTTGAGCCAATTGAGACCGTGTGCCATTGTGAGTATGAATGTGCCATTGTGAGTATGAAAAATATTTAAGTGAACAGGGTATGGTAGTAGGTGCCAGGCACACCGGTTTGTGTCAAGAACTGCAACGCTGCTGGGTTAGAATGATGAGACTATAGGCTATTGATGATTTGAGAAAGTCGCAAAAAAAGCTTGGGCTCCATTCCTGTTTCAGGTTGCACAGCTGTTCACTCAAGTGATCATATTTTAATTCAGACTATTCTCAATTTAATCTTGTCTTTACTAATATGTTCAATTTGTTTAGATTTAGAATGGCCCATTATCAAATGGGTAGGAACAGGGCAGGGGGGAAAAAGACGTAATCCGTATGCACTCTAATACCAAATTGTGGCCGCTTTCCGCAGTTTATTTTTCAATCATGCCAGGCTGGCTATTCCAGTTTTAGTGGAGAATGTGCTTAATTTTAGCTGCTGAGAAATAAATATAGTAGCACCTGGGATCCTCCTCTTTTCAGTGGCAACCATCAAAACTCTGCTTTCAAACAGGATTGCATATAGAAATGTCTGGGCTTATAAAGAACACAACGCCTCAACCACTAGTCGAGGAGCATGCAACCTCTCCCTGCGTGACAGGTGATATTCCGCTTAAATGTATGACATGGACTCTCCAACCCTGTTCCTGCAGCTACCCAGTGCTTAATTTAGGTAACCAAGGGAAATATGTTTCGGGAAGATTGAAAGTAACATGTTTTCACAACGATAGAGTACATACAGTAACAGTCAAAAGGTTGGACACACCTACTCATTCAAGGGTTTTTCTTTATTTGTACTATTTTATACATTGTAGAATAATAGTGAAGACATCAAAACTATGAAATAACACATATGTAATCATGTAGTAACCAAAAAAGTGTTATAAAATATATTTTTTTATTTGTTTATGAGATTCTTCAAAGTTGCCACCCTTTGCCTTGATGACAGCTTTGCACACTCTTGGCATTCTCTCAACCAGCTTCATGAGGTAGTCACCTGGAATGCATTTCAATTAACAGGTGTGCCTTGTTAATTTGTGTAATTTATTTCCCTCTTAAATGCATTTGAGCCAATCAGTTGTGTTGTGACAAAGTAGGGGGGTATACAGAAGATAGCCCTATTTGGTAAAAGACCAAGTCCATATTATGGCAAAAACAGCTCAAACAAGCAAAGAGAAACGACAGTCCATCATTACTTTAAGATATGACTGACCTTCCTATAGGCCTATGCGTGTACATAAGCTCTAATATGCGTTTAAAAAATATATATCATCACCTTAGAAAGAGCTGTCCATTTTCTTTGGCTTTGAAACAACATCCAAAGACCATGTTTTCCACCCAGTTTCAACTTTTTGATCGATCACAGTGAGATGAGTTTTAAAAGCATGACACTGTTATGATAAGTGTTGGATCAATTGCATTGATGTCAGAGTGGTTAGAGGGACAATAGATTAATTAATGAAGCCGGTGACTGATGTGGTAAACTCCTCAATGTTATCGCATGAATCCCAGAACATATTCCAGTCTGTGCTAGCGATACAGTCCTGTAGCTTAGAAGGAGCAGTGTGTGCACGTGACTGGGACACTGGATTCTCTGAATAACACACACCGGGGGAAGGAAAGGCTGGACTCTGACAAACTCTCTCACACACACAGCCGTGACGCTCTGAGCTGGGGTGGAAGCGTGTGAACAGGAAATGAGCGTCTGTCTTGCCCAGAGACGCTGTCGGAGAAGCCGGAACGCCGGACGGATAGGCAGGGCTCACACAGCCCAGATACTGTGTGTGTGTGTATGTATGTGTGTGGACGGATAGGCAGGGTTCACAGAGCCCAGATACTGAGAAGTTCCCAGCAACATCTCCAAGGAAGAGGGACACAGAGCATCCTGTAGCCCTAGAACACTGTGTGTGTGTGTGTGTGTGTGTGTATACATGTATATATATATATATGTCAGGGGCTGCCCTGATGCTGAAGAGAGAGAGAAAGCAAGAGAGGAGTTTTGGCCTAGGCTACTGTTGATTGCAAGGATGAAGGCCTTTTTAATTGAAGTAAAATTAAAGTTAGAGAGTATGCCTATTGTGAAAAGCCTACAAGGCAGGGCTCCAAACTGTGACCATGTAGTCGCATTTTGCGGCCCTTAGACTTGGTTGTGTGAGTTAAGAAATGTGTTGGTCACATCAGTTCGGGCTGCACATTCATTCACCTCACTAAAAACTCCCTATATACCAGGGGTATTCAACTCTTACCCTATGAGGTCCAGAGCCTGCTGGTTTTCTGTTCTACCTGATAATTAATTGCACCCACCTGGTGTCCCATGTCTAAATCAGTCCCTGATTAGATGGCCGGTATGGCCATCAGATATGGAGTGCATTGGCCATTGCGAGTGCATAGGCCTCATTGAACGGTAGGCTACAACAGGAAATGAAATGAACTGCTAGATTAATACATGGCTACTACCAGTGGGTATTATATTTAGAGTTAGCGATCTAGCTTATGTGTTTTGAGTTTCCAATTAGTCAGGTGGTGAATTAGACCCCTTGATTTTTCCAAATTTTGTTACGTTACAGCCTTATTCTAAAATGGTTTCTCCCATTCTTCTCTGCAGATCCAAGTTCTGTCAGGTTGGATGGGAAGTGTTGCTGCACAGCTATTTTCAGGCCTCTCCAGAGATGTTCGATCAGGTTCAAGTCGGGCTCTGGCTGGGCCACTGAAGGACATTCAGAGACTTGTCCCGAAGCCACTCCTGCGTTGTCTTGGCTGAGTGCTTAGGATCGTTGTCCTGTTGGAAGGTGAACCTTCACCCTAGTCTGAGGACCTGAGCACTCTGGAGCTGGTTTTCATCAAGGATCTCTCTGTACTTTGCTCCGTTCCTCTTTCCCTCGATACTGACTAGTCTCCCAGTCCCTGCCGCTGAAAAACATCCCCACAGCATGATGCTGCCACGACCATGCTTCACCGTAGGGATGGTGCCAGATTTCCTCCAGACATGACGCTTGTCATTCAGGCCAAAGAGTTCAATCTTGGTTTCATCAGACAAGAGAATCTTGTTTCTAAGAGTCAGAGTGCTTTAGGTGCCCTTTGGCAAACTACAAGCGGGCTGTCATGTGCCTTTTACTGAGGAGTGGCTTCCGTCTGGCTACTCTACCATAAAGGCCTGATTGGTGGAGTTCTGCAGAGATGGGAGAACCTTCCAGAAGGACAACCATCTCCACAGAGGAGCTCTGAGTGACCATTGGGTTTTTAGTCACCTCCCTGACTAAGGCCCTTCTTCCCTGATTGCTCAGTTTGGCCAGGCAGCCAGCTCTAGTAAGGGTCTTGGTGGTTCCAAATGATGGAGGCCACTGTGTTCTTGGGGATCTTCAATGCTGCAGAAATGTTTTGGTACCATTCCCCAGATCTGTACCTCGGCACAATCCTGTCTCGAGCTCTACGTACAACCTCATGGCTTGGTTTTTGCTCTGACATGTACTGTCAAATGTGGAATCTTATATAGTAAGGTGTGTGCCTTTCCAAATAATGTCAAATCAATTGAATTTACCACAGGTGAACTAAAATCAAGTTGTAAAACCATCAAGGGTGATCAATGGAAACAGGATGCACCTTAGCACAAGTTCAAGTCTCATAGCAAAGGATCTGAATACTTACGTAAATAAGGTATTTCTGTTATTTATTTTATACATTTGCAAAAATTTCTAAAAACCTGTTTTCACTTTGTCATTATGGGGTATTGTGTGTAGATTGAGGATTTTTTTAAATGTAATCCATTTTAGAATAAGGCTATAACGTAACAAAATGTGGAAAAAGGTAAGGAGTCGGAATACTTTCTGAATGCACTGTATATTAGCCTATGATATTAGAGCACACAAAGATGCAGGCAAATGCATTTTTTTTTTTACAATTCTGGAGCCATATTTAACAATAGCATATTTGTCTACCCAAAATGCATGACAATCACTGGATTAGATTGCACATTAAAATATTGAGTCACAACATCACAAGATTATGAAAAAACATTTCTTCAGTACCATCTCAGTAGACTATTACACTTTTTATAAAGCATTGTGAATAACTTGATATACCTACAATTTTTTTCTACTGCATGATCCCACAAAAAAAAATGGGTACGACCAAATCATGGGCTGGTGCCACCAACTGAAAAACTTAGTGGCACCAGTGCCACCAGGGGAGTCTGTTAGTCTGGAGCACTGCTACAAGGTGAATGTCCTCCGTATGGAGGAGTTGAAATATTGTAGTGGACAAAGATGAGAAGAATGGCGCGGCCAAATGCATGCTGCTTTGCACCTCGCCATTTTTATTTATTTATTCGTATTCATAATAATATGTTTATTATTGTTGTATGTCATTGTTATTATTGTAGGCCTTTTTATGAATCTAAACCAGTTCTGTTTAGTTTCATTCTGTTGAGACATATTATTTGGCCAAATTAAGTTTTAAATGTGATGTTGTGTTTTCTGCAATTTAATATCCTGCACATATTTTCCCTATAAACAACGGCTTGACTTACTTTTGATATTACCTTAATTAAAGTTCAGAAACATTTGTGAAGGTTTGGTGTGGTGTGGCTATTAACCTACTATACTGAAGGCCTACGATATGAAGGGCTGTGCGCACTGGTGCTCCAACTGACTCAGACAGTTGAACTTGAGGTGAGGAAGAATGTTTCAGGCCTAGCAGAGTTACTCTTGTAATCTAACAATATAATGCTTATCTTTTTAACAAATATTCTAATAGAACCTTTATGAATTAACCTCCTTCTGTAAATCTAACAGCCGCAGCAGCCTGTCTTGACATAAAAAATGCATGCCATCAGCGTCTCACACACACACACACACGCCAATTCATGCAATGCAGTTATGCATTTGGTGCTCAAATCTCAAACAGCTGAACCGTGAGGTGGACAATTATTGTTTTAGGAAAGTAAAAACCAATAAAATAGGCTATAAAGTTTTGCATATGCTACAGATCGAAACACAAGGAATAGTGTTTTTGTAATTAGATATTGACTGTTTAAGGACACAATAGGCTGTTTAAGGCTCATTTGGCCAATATCCCTGGTTTACTGTGGTGCTGACTGCGTGGGAGGACGGCCTAATGGGTTACGCACCCAATGCATATGAATACATTTCTCAAATGTCAAATGAACTGAAGTCTTTCCGGTCACTTGTCTGGCACCAAATGTGTGTGTGTGAGATTAAAGACCATCATACCAGAATGGATCAAAAACACACACACACACACACACACACACACACACGCACACACACGAGTATGATAACCCAGAGTGAACTGTTGAGTAACAAAAGAAAGGCAGGTCTAAGGCCAAACACAACATTATGCCAGGACATTACAGTCCAGTCAGCTGATTTAGAAACAACAGACACATACACTCACTCAAAAGTCACTCCGTCTGTGTGTGTGTGCTTACATGGTTGTCTGTGGTGTGTATGAGGCTGAGGATGGGAGAGCCAGTGGGGGTGCAGAGTTCAGGGAAGGGGTTGATGATGGCAGGGAGAGAGGAGGGACGACTCTGCTGCTGCTCCTCCTGGAGCCTCCTGTAGAGGGAGACAGAGTTGCACAAAAATATAAGACACCTCAATCACAACCACAGATTTACATTTACTCATAGAAAGATAGAGATACTGTGTGTGTGTGTGTGTGTGTGTGTGTGATGTGTGTGCGAGACATAGTTACCTGAAGGCGTTGATGTGTACGGGCTGAGAGCGACACAGCCTCTCTTGGGAGAAGGAGGGGGGAATAGGGGGCGTAGGGCGCTGGGTGCGAGGGCCGCGCCGGTGAGGAGCGTGCCCGTGATGAGGGGTGTGCACGTGGCTGTTGTGCAGCAGCTGGGCCATCTCTGTGTGGGTATTGCTGCTGGAGTAGAGACTCTCCAGAGAGGAGTTCATGTCATTCACCAACGCCTCCAGATCCACATCATCTACACAGAGAGACAGAGAGACAGAGAGGTAAAGACAGGAGGGAGGTGGGGAGAGGGAAAAAGGGGGAGAGATAGAGGTGTATTTAAAACACTGCAAAAAGGAGACACACATTCTGCAAATCTTGCTCTTACCAATAGATGTCACTGTAGACTAGAGATAACTAGGATGCTGTCCTGAGCAGAGAGATAGCTACTCCCAAATCCCAGTTATTCGCATGAAGACGGAGATACAGAGGGTGCAGATCCGGGTGCCTTGTGAGAATTTGTCGACGAGTGAGTAACCCGCCTCTACCATGCGCTCTATTGCCCAATGTGCAATCACTGGATGAGCTCCGTTCCAGACTATCCTACCAACAGGACATTAAAAACGCTAATATATTATGTTTCACCGAGTCGTGGCTGAACGACGACATGGATATGCAGTTAGCTGGTTTTCCCGTGCATCGACAGGACAGAACAGCTGCGGCAGGTAAGACGAAGGTTGGTGGTTTGTGTCTATTTGTCAATAACAGCTGGTGCACAATGTCTATTATTAAGGAAGTCTTGAGGTCTTGCTCGCCTGAGGTAGAGTACCTCATGATAAACTGTAGACCACACTTTCTATTTTTCGTAGCCATCTATTTACCACCACAAACCGATGCTGGCACTAAAACCGCACTCAAAGAGATGTATAAGGCCATAAGCAAACAAGAAAATGCTCATCCAGAAGCGGCGCTCCTAGTGGTCCAGGGACTTTAATGCAGGAAAACAAATCCGTTCTACCTAATTTCTAGCAGCATGTTAAATAGGGAAAAAAACTCTAGACCACCTTTACTCCACACACAGACACGCGTACAAAGCTCTCCCTCACCCTCCATTTGGCAAATCTGCCAATAATTCTATCCTCCTGATTCCTACTTACAAGCTCAAATTAAAGCAGGAAGTACCAGTGACTCGCTCAATACGGAAGTGGTCAGATGACGCGGATGTTACGCTACAGGCCTGTTTTGCTAGCACAGACTGGAAAATGTTCCAGGATTCATTAAATGGAATTGAGGAGTATACCACCTCAGTCACCGGCTTCATCAATAAGTGCATAGACGACGTTGCCCCAACAGTGACCGTACGTACATATCCCAACCAGAAGCCATAGAATACAGGCAACATCCTCACTGTGTCGCTAAAGGCTAGAGCTGCCGCTTTCAAGGAGCGGTAACTCATAAGAAATCCCGCTATGCCCTCAGACGAACCATTAAACAGGCAAAGCGTCAATACAGGACAACGATAGAAACCTACTACACCAGCTCTGACGCTCGTCGGATGTGGCAGGGCTTGACAACTATTACGGACTACAAAGGGAAACCCAGCCACGAAGTGATCAGTGATGCGAGCATACCAGACGGGCACTGCGCTTTCCCACCTGGACAAAATGAACACCTATGTGAGAATGCTGTTCATTGACTACAGCTCAGCGTTCAACAGCATAGTGCCCACAAAGCTCATCACTAAGCTAAGGACCCTGGGACTAAACACCTCCCTCTGCAACTGGATCCTGGACTTCCTGACGGGTCACCCCCATGTGGTAAGGGTAAGCAACAACATCTGCCAAGCTGATCCTCAACACAGGGGCCCCTCAGGGGTGCGTGCTTAGTCCCCTCCTGTACTCCTTGTTCACCCAACACTGTGTGGCCAGGCACGACTCCAACACCATCATTAAGTTTGCTGATGACAACAGTGGTAGGCCTGATCACCTACAACGATGAGACATCCTATAGGGAGGTGGTCAGAGACCTGGCAGTGTGGTGCCAGGACAACAACCTTTCCCTCAACGTGAGCAAGACAAAAAGAGACCATTGTGGACTACAGGAAAAGGAGGGCCAAACACACCCCCATTCCCATCAATAGGGCTGTAGTGGAGCAGGGTTGAGAGTTTCAGGTTCCTCAAGCTACAGTAGACTGGAGATAGTTAGGATGCTGTCCAGAGCAGAGAGAGAGAGAGCTACTGTATGTCAGAGGGACATCTAAGAAACCATTGGAATTTAACAGAAGACTCCAGTCTTCCACTAAAATGTTTCCTCTGCCATGTTCTAAGGTGTCCCTAGGCTCTGAGTGTGTGTGCAGGCCTGAGTCTGCTGACTCTGGAGCACTGGGAACGCTGTCACTGCCTCATACATGGTAAAACAAGAAAGTTGGACACCAAAACCACACACAGAAAGGCTTAGATCAGTTGGAGACAAGAAATGGGTCCCCCTACCATACACAGTTAAGGTCTGACCGTTTGTTCTCTAACCACACACCCTGAGGACAGTCTTGGACACAAGGCCATGTGATGCTGGGGTTCATGTATAGGACAGGGGTGACCAATGGGGGGAGAGAAAAGAAAAGAGAACAAACCTACATTACATAAAAAGAGAGGGGGTAAATATGGCTCTTATTATAAGGAGTTATGGTGTAATGAGACAATGACATACTTAACATTTCTATAGTTCCTAATGCGCGCGCGCGCGCACACACACACACACACACACACACACACACACGTAAGGTGATACAGCATCTAAACATAGAGGCCCATTACAGAGTCAGAGAAGTGAAACCAGAGCTGCTGTCTGACTGACTGGAACCATCATCCTCTACAGTCAACATGCATAATTCAACTACAGTCATCCTTACCTAGTTAAATAAAAGGTTACATTTAAATAAAATAAAAAATCCCTGTTCGAATATTGGTAGGCTACATCTGCGTGGCACCTTCAGCATTCGGATGTTTGTAAAATGGCTTTCGCAATATTTTTAACTCCTTACACTCGTGGGAATTGTCCTATACTGTATGAATAGGGCTAAATTGAAATGTTTCTTACAGAAGAAATATGGAAAGTATATGCATAACCGGTAGCCATTAAAAAAGGGAACAGTTTGGAGATAATGGGTAAATTATTAGACTAAAAGGTGAGGACACAACAGTTCACCTGACACAAGACTGAATCCAAACATTAGAATGTTGACTTTACACTTACTGTACTTTTCGTCAAATTTGTTGATAACAAAATCTGAAAATACTCTGGATACATTCAGTAAGAAAATTTGGGGTAGTTGCAACATAAGACAAAAAAAAATTACAAGGATTTGAGTGAGAGGTCTAACTGGTGTTTCCAAGTGGACACACACCTCTCCAAAGTGTGCACAGTTCCTAAATCATTTCAATGCACTTATATGACTCAAAGAAGAGTCTTCAACTATAAGGTGATTTTTTTTAGCTCTCCTAGCTGTGCCGTTGAGGAACTAGAGCAAGAACACTTGTAGTGGTGTTGTTTGGAACATAGCCCTGCATCTCAGCCTTTACACAATACTGTTACGCAATACAAAAATGGTCCATTATAAATCACAATCTGGGTCAGGTGGGTATAATTTGAAAGCTTGTTCTATTTCCAACATGACAAGCTAAATTATAAAATATGATCTTACAGTGTTAGGCTTTCACTAGGAAATTTAGAGAAGCAGATTGTAATTTTGGTGCAATAGAATGGAGTCATGAGTGCATTTCCTTCACAATACAACAAACATAGGCTCATTCTGTTCAGGACAACCCAGAATAGAACGCCATGCCATCTTGTAACTGTACATCAAACATAGTGATCATGAAAGTTAACACTGTATATTGCATGAGTTTTCTGATATGGAAATGTGAAGTGTACAGCATTCCAATTGAAGTGCTTATCAGAGTCCAAATCTTCCATTTTCAACATGTATACAAGTGCAAACATAATTACGCCGATCCGTTCCACTAATCCACTAATCAAATCGCACCGAATCGTTTCAAACAAAAAGTATTGTTCCTGTAACATATTGGAGCACATGTATCTAGATGGGTATCGAATCGTGCTTGTAAGGAGAGATGCACATCCCTATAACCTAGCACAATAAAGCCTGTCATAATATAGCCTGGCATGACACAGCCTGGTGGTGCCGATAGATAGGGCAGCTCTACTTCTAGCTCCTAAGCAACTTCACAGTATTTTGTTTTTTTTTGTGTGTATTTCTTACATTATCAGCGCAGGACATTTTTGGTGTTATTACATACAGCCGGAAAGAACTTTCGGATATCAGAGCGGCAGTAACTCACCAGCATTAGGACAGGGAATATGACTTTCCCGAATTGTATCCTTTGTTTGTACCACCCAGGGCAATTGAACGGATTCCAGAGGCTGATCCAAAACACAGCCGACGGAGAAGAGGTGATCGGAGTGGACTTCTAGTCCAACTCAGGAACTCGCTAATGTTCACGGAAACATGGCACTCTCGGGATATACTGTCTGAGACTGTACAGCTAGTTGGGTTCTCAGTATATCGCCCAGACAGGAATAAAGACATTTCTGGGAAGAAGGCAGGCAGGGGTGTTTGTTTCATGATTAACCACTCATGGTGTGATTGTGATAACATACAGAAACTCAAGTACTTTTGTTCACCCGACCTAGAATACCTCAATCAAATGCCGACCCCATTACCTCCAAAGATAATTATCTTTGGTTATATTCACAACCGTGTATAATTCCCCCTCAAGCCAAACCCATGACGGCCCTCAAAATAACTTCACTGGACTTTATGCAAACTGGAAACCACATATCCTGAGGCCGCATTTATTGTAGCTGGTGATTTTAACAAAGCAAATTTGAGGAAAATGCTACCGAAGTTCTACCAACACATTGACTGTAGCACTCGCTCTGAGAAAAAAGACCACTGCTACTCAGCTTTTCAAAGTGCCTATAAGGCCCTCCCCCGCCCTCCCATCAGCAAATCTGATCATGACTCCATTTTGCTCCGCCCTTCCTATAGGCAGAAACTAAAAAACAGGAACTACTTGTGCTAAGAACTATTCAAAGCTGGTCTCACCAAATCGGAATCCACGCTTCAAGATTGTTTTGATCACGCGGACTGGGATATGTTCAGGGTAGCCTCTAAGAATAACATCGACAAATACACAGATACGATGACTAAGTTTATCAGGAAGTGTATAGGAGATGGTGTACCTACTGTGACTATTAAAACCTACACTAACCAGAAATCATGGATAGACGACAGCATTCGCGCAAAACTGAAAGCGCGAACCACCGCATTTAACCATGACAAGGTGACTGGGAATATGGCTGAATACAAACAGTGTAGATATTCCCTCCGTAAGGCAATCAAACAGGCAAAATGTAGAGAGTAGAGAGACAAAGTGGAGTCGCAATTCAACAGCTAAGACACGAGACGTATGTAGCAGGGTCTACAGCCAATCACGGACTACAAAGGGAAAACCAGTCAAGTCGTGGACACCGATGTCTTGCTTCCGGACAAGCTAAACACCTTCTTCGCCCGCTTTGAGGATAACACAGTGCCACCAATGAAGCCCGCTATCAAGGACTGTGAGCTCTCCTTCTCCATGGCCGACGTGAATAAGACATTTAAGTGTGTTAACCCTCGCAAGGCTGCCAGCCCAGACGGCATCCCTAGCCGCGTTTTCAGAGCATGCGCAGACCAGCTGGCTGGAGTGTTTACAGACATATTCAATGTCTCCCTATCCCAGTCTGCTGTCCCCACTTGCTTCAAGATGTCCACCATTGTTCCTGTCCACAAGAAAGCAATGGTAACTGAACTAAATGACTATCGCCTGGGTCGGAACCCCGCCCTGTGCAATTGGGTCCTGGACTTTCTGACGGGCCATCCCCCAGGCGGTGAAGATAGGAAACAACACCCACACTTCGCTGATCCTCCACACAGGGGCACCACAAGGGCGCATGCTCAGTCCCCTCCTGTACTCCCTGTTCACCCATGACTGCGTGTCCACGCACGCCTCCAACTCAATCATCAAGTTTGTAGATGACACAACAGTAGTAGGCCGGATTACCAACAATGATGAGACAGCCTACAAAAGAGGAGGTGAGGGCCCTGGGAGTATGGTGCCAGGAAAATAACCTCTCACTCAATGTCGACAAACCAAAGGAGCTGATCGTGGACTTCAGGAAACAGCAGAGGGAGGCTGAAGAAATTTGGCTTGGCACCTACAACCCTCACAAACTTTTAGATGCACAATTGAGAGCATCCTGTCAGGCTGTATCACCACTTGGTATGGTAACTGCACCGCACACAACCACAGGGCTCTGCCCATTGCGTCATCGAGGGCAAACTACCTGCCCTCCAGGACACCTACAGCACCCGATGTCACAGGAAGGCCAAAAAGATCATCAAGGACAACAACCACCTGAGCCACTGCCTGTTCACCCCGCATTCATCCAGAAGGTGAGGTCAGTACAGGTGCATCAAAGCTGGGACCGAGAGACTGAAAAACTGTTTCTATCTCAAAGCCATCAGACCATTAAATAGCCATCACTAGGCGGCTTCCACCCAGTTTCGTAACCCTGCACCTTAAAGGCTGCTGCCTCATATACATAGACTTGAAATCACTGGCCACTTTAATCATGTTTACATATTTTTGCTTTACTCATCTCATATGTATATACTGTATTCTATTCTACTGTATTTAGTCAATGGCACTCCGACATTGCTCATCCTAATATTCCATTCCTCAATTCCATTCTTTTACTTTTAGGTTGTGTGTTTTGTTGTGAATTGTTAGAAGTTACTGCACTGTTGGAGCTAGAAACACAAGCATTTCACTACACCCGCAATAACATCTGCGAAACATGTGTATGTGACAAATTTGACTAAATAAAAAGGTCAATGTACTTCATGGTCTTTTAGGCCTACATACTTTACAGTGAGACAATATTTACAACATGACTGTGAGCAACAATCGCCATGGAGACCAGGCGTTGACGACACCCCCAGGAAGTAACGGGTGAAACAGGAAGAAAATTTGCAGCCTGCCTTCCCACAGCATTCCTAGAAGAGCATTCCTACAGAATTCCAAAGAGTCTGCTGGATATTCTGGAAAAATAAACCCACTTGACAGTGAGAAAAATGCTGAGCACCAAAAAACACTATTATAGCCTCTTCATTTGGACAACAGAGGAGAGGAGAAAGGGGAGGTTAGAGGAGAGGAGAGGACAATCACCTTGGTGGTCGGAGTTCCGATGGGCAGAGAGTTGAAACCCTTGACCAATCAAATCATCCGGTCTGTGGGAGGAAGTCCGGTCCACAGTTTCCTGTGTGAATGGAGAAACAAAAAGCACAATAAATCAGGACATACAGTACCGTTCAAAAGTTTGGGGTCACTTAGAAATGTTATTGTTTTTGAAAGAAAAGCACATTTTTTGTCCATTAAAACAACATCAAATTGATCAGAAATACAGTGTAGACATTGTTAATGTTGTAAATGACTATTGTAGCTGGAAACGGCAGATTTTGTAAAAGGATTTTATGGAATATCTACATTGGCGTACAAAGGCCCATTATCAGCAACCATCACTCCTGTGATCAAATGGCACGTTGTGTTAGCTAATCCAAGTTATCATTTTAAAAAGCTAATTGATCATTAGAAAACCCTTTTGCAATTATGTTAGTAAAACTGTTGTCCTGATTAAAAAAGCAATAAAACTTCTTTAGACAAGTTGAGTATCTGGAGCATCAGCATTTGTGGGTTCAATTACAGGCTCAAAATGGCCAGAAACAAAGAACTTTCTTCTGAAACTCGTCAGTCTATTCTTGTTCTGAGAAATGAAGGCTATTCCATGTGAGAAATTGCCAAGAAACTGAAGATCTCGTACAACGCTGTGTACTACTCCCTTCACAGAAAAGCACAAACTGTCTGTAACCAGAATAGAAAGAGGAGTGGGAGGCCCCGGTGCACAACTGAGCAAGTTCATTAGAGTGTCTAGAAACAGATGCCTCACAAGTCCTCAACTGGCAGCTTCATTAAATAGTACCCACAAAACACCAGTCTCAACGTCAACAGTGAAGAGGCAACTCCGGGATGCTGGTCTTCTAGGCAGAGTTGCAAAGAAAAGCCATATCTCAGACTGGCCAATATAAATAAAAGATTAAGATGGGCAAAAGAACACAGACACTGGACAGAGGAACTCCCTGTTGACGTTGAGACTGGTGTATTGTGGGTACTATTTAATGAAGCTGTCCTCTTGCTCAGTTGTGCACCGGGGCCTCCCACTCCTTCTATTCTGGTTAGAGCCAGTTTGCGCTGTTCTGTGAAGGGAGTAGTACACAGCGTTGTACGGGATCTTCAGTTTCTTGGCAATTTCTCGCATGGAAAAGCCTTCATTTCTCAGAACAAGAATACTGACGAGTTTCAGAAGAAAGGTCTTTGTTTCTGGCCAGTTTGAGCCTGCAATCGATCCCACAAATGCTGACAACTTCTTTGCTCGCTTTGAGGACAATACAGTGCCACCGACACGGCCTGCTACCAAAACCTGCGGGCTCTCCTTCACCGCAGCCAATGTGAGAAAAACATTTAAATGTGTTAACCCTCACAAGGCTGCCGGCCCAGATGGCATCTCTGGCCGTGTCCTCAGAGCATGCGCAGACCAGCTGGCTGGTGTGTTTACGGACATATTCAATCAGTCCCTATCCCAGTCTGCTGTTCCCACATGCTTCAAGAGGGCCACCATTGTTTCTGTTCCCAAGAAAGCTAAGGTAACTGAGCTAAATGACTATCGCCCCGTAGCACTCACTTCCGTCATCATGAAGTGCTTTGAGAGATTAGTCAAGGATCATATCACCTCCATCCTGCCAGACACCCTGGACCCACTCCAATTTGCTTACCATCCCAATAGGTCCACAGACGACACAATCGCAATCACACTGCATACTGCCCTAACCCATCTGGACAAGAGGAATACTTATGTAAGAATGCTGTTCATCGACTACAGCTCAGCATTTAACACCATAGTTCCCTCCAAGCTCGAGAGCCTGGGTCTCGACCCAGTCCTGTGCAACTGGGTCCTGGACTTCCTGACGGGCCGGCCCCAGGTGGTGAGGGTAGGAAACAACATCTCCACCCCGCTGATCCTCAACACTGGGGCCCCACAAGGGTGCGTTTTCAGCCCTCTCCTGTACTCCCTGTTCACCCATGACTGCGTGGCCAAGCACGCATCCAACTCAATCATCAAGTTTGCTGACGACACTACAGTGGTAGGCTTGATTACCAACAACGACGAGACGGCCTACAGGGAGGAGGTGAGGGCCCTCGGAGTGTGGTGTCAGGAAAATAACCTCTCACTCAATGTCAACAAAACAAAGGAGATGATCGTGGACTTCAGGAAACAGGAGAGGGAGCACCCCCCTATCCACATCGAGGGGACAGTAGTGGAGAAGGTGGAAAGTTTTAAGTTCCTCGGCGTACACATCACGGACAAACTGAATTGGTCCACCCACACAGACAGCGTGGTGAAGAAGGCGCAACAGCGCCTCTTCAACCTCAGGAGGCTGAAGAAATTCGGCTTGTCACCAAAATCACTCACAAACTTCTACAGATGCACAATCGAGAGCATCCTGTCGGGCTGTATCACCGCCTGGTACGGCAACTGCTCCGCCCACAACCGTAAGGCTCTCCAGAGGGTAGTGAGGACTGCACAACGCATCACCGGGGGTAAACTACCTGCCCTTCAGGACACCTACACCACCCGATGTCACAGGAAGGCCAAAAAGATCATCAAGGACAACAACCACCCGAGCCACTGCCTGTTCACCCCGCTATCATCCAGAAGGCGAGGTCAGTACAGGTGCATCAAAGCTGGGACCGAGAGACTGAAAAACAGCTTCTACCTCAAGGCCATCAGACTGTTAAACAGCCATCACTAACATTGAGTGGCTGCTGCCAACATACTGACTTAAATCTCTAGCCACTTTAAACATAGGAATTGGATGTAACAATGTATCACTAGCCACTTTAAACAATTTTGTATATAATGTTTACGTATCCGACATACTCATATCAAATGTATACACTGTACTCTAAACCATCTACTGAATCTTGCCTATGCCGTTCGGCCATCGACCCAAATCTCTAGCCACTTTAATAATTATAATTGGATGAAATAATGTATCACTAGCCACTNTAATGTTTACATATCCTACATTACTCATCTCATATATATATATATATTCCGCCATTTCCAGCTACAATAGTCATTTACAACATTAACAATGTCTACACTGTATTTGATGTGATTTTAAATTGACAAAAACAAGGACATTTTTAAGTGACTCCAAACTTTTGAACAGTAGTATACACTGCAGGGCAACATGCATATTCCCTTAGCATTGTATAGTTTTTTTATGCGAATGGCACATAGGTACCCAAAGGGATCTGGTCAAAGTAGTGATAGGGATTTAAGGTGTCATTTGAGAATGAGAAACCATTTGGAACACGTCTGGGAGAGTTTTGTCTGCACGGATATGAATCTGTCATCCAGCCAACATATACAAACGTTTGCATGTGCCAGCACACACAGATGCACAAACTGCTCTTCACACAAACACGAAGCAGCCTCAGATAAGGAGCACTGCTGAGGAGAATAATAAAAAATAAAAAAAGGAAAACACATTTTCAATTTTCCAGGAAAGCGGAGAACACGGAAGTACAGTTTCCAGGAACTGCTCGCTGCCAGAGGTACGGCACACACACGCACAGACTTACATGCACACACACACCACTCCCCTCTGAAAACATCCATAAACGCCCAGAGAGAGATTTACAGCTCCGAGAAGCAGCCAAGGATTTTCCAGGGACAGCTCTGCTGCATACATACGTCTGTGGAAACCAGAACTACACAACACAAACACTCCATAACACACATATAATATGCACGTCATACACAAACTTGACACACACACCAGAACGGTCCTATAACCACAACCATACTGACCTTTTACACAGACACACAGGTCCATGGCAGCAGTGATACCACATAAGACAACTGTGCAGGAAGGTTGTATCTACCACATTCACATGTCTGTAGGACAGAGTTGTAAGTATTATATTACCCCAATAAAGGGATATTTTAGCAATTTTACATATTTGTTTCCTTACCTTGCGGAAGGTCTTTTCTGACTGTATTGAACAGATCGAGGATAAAAGTGGTGAAAGAGAGCGGTTTGAGAAGCTAGTGTGTAAAAATGAGCAGGTCTGACCATCTTAGCAAGCATGGCAGAATTCGGGCCTGCACAGTACACACCATATCCACACATATGGAGACCACTGGGTTTGAACACAGGTTATCAGTGTGCCACAAGACAGAATTAGCCCGCTGAGCTAAAGCCTAGTTTGGAGAGAAAAGTCTTGTAGCATGGTTCTCTGCTACACACTCACACAAAGCATTTCTCCCTCTAATGTGTCCATGGCTGACATCCAGCTCTCCCGCTTGGACACACACGAGCTCAGCTCTTCCGCTCCGAGAGTCTTGGAACATGGCTCAGATGGACAAAATATACCCAGAGAGAGTTATGTAAGTACAGTATGTGGAAGAGAGGTTCGTCCTCATCTACACACACTCAACCTACTGTCTCAGCCCTGAGAGGCTGCATGGTGTGTGTGTGTTTGTGAGACAATGTATTATATAATGGATAAGGTTGGCCCATCAACATGATACAGTATGACAGCTTAAAACACACACACACACACACACACACACACACACACACACACACACACACACACACAATAACAGAAATTCCACGCTTTCAGCCCTAATGAACTAAAATGCTGATTGGGGTGGGTGGGAAAGGTGGTGTGTGTCGGATGTTGTGAAGTTGTTTTTGTTGTTTGTTTTTCTGGTCTATTTATAGGCCTTGAGGGCCTCCAGTCTAGTCCTATAGAACACAACGGTTCAGACTCAGACTAAAGCACAAAAGCCTGCTTGACTCACAATAGCCTCATTCACTACAGTAGTAAGGGGGAAAGGGGGATACCTAGTCATTGTACAACAATGCATTCAACTGAAATGTGTCTTCCGCATTTAACCCAACCCCTCTGAATCAGAGAGGTGCGGAGGGCTGCCATAGTCGGCATTCAAGTCTTCGGCGCCCGGGAACAGTGGGTTAACTTCCTTGCTCAGGGGAAGAACGACAGATTTTTACCTTGAATAGTAGTAATGCTACTAGGGTAACTATCCCAAAATTGCCAGTTGAAGCAAACCTAAATACTACTGCTTCTATAACCACTTCTAAGGGGTCTATGGGTCAGCTGAGCATTTCCACGGTTACGGCAGGCATGCAAACATGTGAGACCCAGCCCTGTCAGTATGGTTATAGTCACAGACACAGGTTTCGTGTGTGTATGTAGTCTTTACCTGGAAGTTAGATTGGAGGAGGAAGTAGTCCGGACACCCGGCTAAGGCCATGTTATCCTTCTGCAGGCTCCGGTTCTGGAGATCACATTTACTTCTCACGCCACTGACCAGATACCTACACAGAGAGACCAACGGAACATCAAACAAGGAACCCTAACTGTAGAGATAGACAATAACAAATCACACACACGATTCCAAAATGCTCTGATGCTTCTCAAACACAGCAACTCCTCAGACTAAATAAGGGATTATCCCATATCACATGACTACTTAACACTTGCAGAGAGAGAGAGAGAGAGCGAGAGAGACTAAGGGCCAGTTTCCCAGACAAAAAGTAAGCCTATAGTCCTGAACTAAAAAGTATGTTCAAAAGAGAATCTCCATTAAAAAGTGCTTCGTGGTCTAGTACTCCAGTCTTCTTTCTTATCCTACATGGGCTAGTCTTAGTGTCTAAGTTGGTCAACATGCATTGACTAAGCAACCTGGACCCAGATAACTCACTGCCACATTCCTGACCGTACTATGATGAAGCTTATCCTAACCTTGCCAGCTTGGGGACGAATCAATGACTGTATATACAGTATATGAATGGACAAAGCCATCGATCACGACATTTATTCCTATGTGAAGACTCAATAGCACATTGGAGACAAATTAGGTTGGTTAAGATGGGATCTTATGGAGACGTGCAGTTTGAGCTACTCCAGGAAGTGATGTTGCAGGCTAGCTCAGTGCTGCCGCCTCTCATTGTGTAACTCAAGTTGAAGGCTGACTGGGGTACTGCAGGTTGCCATTAGCAACTAAACTTCTTCTGTGTGTGTGATTTTAAAATAATCGGTTCAAGGACATACATGCCCTTAGCTATCTGTATTAGAATAAAATTATTGGTACCATGATTGTCTTTGATATTATAATATTTTTTTTTTACACAAATATTGAAATTTTTCATTCACTATAATGGGGATCCTGTTTCCTGCTATACATTCATATACATACTACCTCAATTGGCCTGACCAACCAGTGCCCCGCACATTGGCTAACCGGGCTATCTGCACTGTGTCCCGCCAACTCCTCTTTTACGCTACTGCTACTCTCTGTTTATCTTATATGCATAGTCACTTTAATCATATCTACATGTACATACTACCTCAATCAGCCTGACTAACTGGTGCCTGTATGTAGGTTCGCTACTGTTATAGCCTCGCTACTGTACATAGCCTCGCTACTGTTATTTTTCACAGTTGTTTTTATTTCTTTACTTACCTATTGTTCACATAAAACCTTTTTTGCACTGTTGGTTAGAGCCAACAGTGCAAAAGCATTTCACTGTAAGGTCTACACCTGTTGTATTCGGTGCACGTAACAAATTAAATTTGATTTGAACAATGCCCACAGGGCGATCGGCCTTGAACTTGTGGTTCAATGAGAGGGGGCAGTTGCTCTCCCCTGGGACAAATCCTGACTTCCACTTAAAAAAGAGGCAATCTGCAGTTGCTACATCCATTTATGGACTTATAAATTAATAATATATACCCATTGATTCTTAAAGAATATAACTTATAAATGCCTCAGCTTAGTTCAACTGTCATACCCCATCAGAACCCAAAATATAAGCGTGTTTTACTCCAATGTTTGTAAACAAAGAAATGTAAACAAACACTATATAGCACTTTAAACATGGTTAAAACTATACTTTTTATATCATGGATGATCAATCAGTCCTTAGCTCCGTCTTTGAATTAGACTGGTTACACTTCTCCAGCACCATCCCTCACCTTTTTACAGAAACAGGGGTGGGAAAAGCGCTTTGTTATTGTTTCAACTGCTGATTGCCAAGAGTATGTTAAAATTCTATTTAAGTGGAAGTTAACATTTTCACCTTGGACAGAGTGGACCTAGTAGGCAATCTTCGGTGGGCTGCCGCAGCACTGTAAAGCTAGGAGAAACACTGACTGGGCCAACTCACTGTAATGCATGAAACACAGAATATCACTGCTCGTCAGTGGCCAACAACTGTGGCCCATTCTCCTGTCTTATCACACTGACCCCTTCATTCATTCATTCAGACACACACAAAGAGACAGAGAGACTAACTAGCTTCATGTGAGAGAGACTAACTAGCTTCATGTTATTTGGCCTCTAGTCGGACAGGGAATGGGTGTTAATAACATGCCATGTCCATCTAATAACCATGTTGATGTATTGAAACACAACCCACTTGACATTTGCTGACATTTTCTGACATTTGTGTTTCAGAAAGGGGGGGGGGGGGGGGGGGGGGAGAGAGAAACTGATTAACTGGCCATACAGAAAGCTGACTGGAACAAAGAGCAACTTAATAATGTCAGGGCCCTGTGTGTGTGTGTGGAGGCTGGTGGGAGGAGCTATAGGAAGATGGGCTCATTGTAATGTATGGAATAAATGTAAAGGAATCAAACAAACATACGGAAACCACTCTTGACTCTGTTCCATTTATTCCATTCCAACCATAACAAAGAGCTTTTCCTCCTATAGCTCCTCCCACAAGCCTCCTCTGGTGTGTGTGTGCGTGTTTTTTTTGAGAAGGCCCCCATCCCAAGTAAATTCTGCTGATTCCGCAAAATTCCCTGCACTAACACACCTGATCCTGCAATTCAATATCTGGAGGCACAGCTGACTAGTAGAGAGAGAGAGAGCACGAGAGAGAGGGGGGTTGACAGATGACTCAGTAACAGAGCAGTTTAGCCAGTCAGATAGCTGAGACCATAAAATGTGTAGATTACATTATGTAATGTCTATGTATAATAAGTCATTATGACAGTCAGCCATGCAGACAAACAAAAGTAAGCTACTTACTGTCCTAAACTAAGTAACTAACAGAACCTCCGACTCTGGCCTGATGCAACCATGATTTGAGGTTCACTCTACATACTGTATAACATTTAAAACATTATTATGATTTAGTCTGTGACTTAGGTAAAGAAGAATAGTGTGTTGTTGTTGTAGGCGACTTCTGCTTTACGAAACCGGTAGACTAGTCTGCTCAACAGTGTGAGTGGTGTGAGTGGGTCCTATAGGCCAGGGGGTCAGGGGGCATGTTTACAATGTATTCCCCCTCTGAGTGCATGACATATGTAGCGTAAGCATAAACAACATAACGTTTGCCAAGAAAATAGTATTTGCGGCACTTCTCCAAACAGAAACATAACGGATCAGATCAGGTAAAGAAAGGACGACTCACCTCGAGACCTGCTGGACTAACACACAGAAACGCACGGAGCTGAAACACCGGGAGCCAAGAGAGGGGAGCGCGTGACAATCGGTGTCGGTAAGGCTATTCCTTTAGATAAAACAAATGGGAAAATCTCCTGTAGTTATCTCTCACGTTGTCCTATTGAGCTGGGTACACAGTCACACACAACAGCCACTCTCTCTCACACACACACACACACATTTAACACTGCACACCCAACAGCTGCACACAAGAAGGAAAACTCTTCCTTGAACCGCCTCCATACGCAGCTGACTCCTCCCCATACAGGGAATCCCTCTAGTTAATAAAGCCACAGTCTTCAATATATGCGCTATCAAGCCAGACTAACACATTTTTTACAATGAATGGAGCAAATGCAATCCAATACTATAAGCATATGCAAAGATCACTTAACTGCTATCATGTTTGTTCCCTGAGATCAACATTACTTTTTTAAAACATGGTTTGAAGCTACCAATCCTTTGTTTACTAAAACTTAAATGACCAAAAACCCAATTGCATGTAGCAATAATTCCTTTCGATTTGAGGTATGATACAGTATGTTAAGACAAGCTCATAAGGCATTTATAAGTTATACTCATTTTTTTATTTTACAAGTAATACTATATTATAAAAAAAAATGTACCCGCTTTTTCTCCCCAATTTCGTCATATCCAATTGCGGGCTCCAGAGAGGCGAAGGTCGAGTCATGCGTCCTCTGAAACATGACTCGCCAAATCGCGCTTCTTAACACCCGCCCGCTTAACCTGGAAGCCAGCTGCACCAAAAACACCATTCAACTGACTAACGAAGTCAGCCTGCAGGGGAACCGGCCCGCCACAAGGAGTCGCTATAACGCGATGAGCCAAGTAAAGCCCCCCGGCCAAACCCTTCCCTAACCCGGACGACACTGGGCCAATTGTGCACCGCCCTAAGGGACTCACGGTCACAGACGGTTGTGACACAGCCTGGAATCGAACCCGGGTCTGTAGCGATGCAGTGCTTTAGACCGCTGCGCCACTTGGGAGGCCAAGTTACACTCTTTCAATGGATTTATCTTTAATTAGTTGAAATTACTGTTGAAAAGCAGGAAACAATATTGCAGATTGTGTCTTCAAAGGGGCAGAGCAGTCAAAAACATGATTTTTCTGTGTTTTATATATATTTCCACACTATGAGGTTGGAAAAATACTGTGAAATTGGGAAAATTATGATAATGCACTTTTAGTTTAAGACCTGTTTGAAAAGACAGCCTGAAATGTCAGCTTGTTTGGCTGGGTAGGGTTTTTGGACCACCTGAGATTTTGCCCTCCTCTGCCAATTAATTTTTTATATATATATATATATATATATATATATATATATATATATATAAAACCTTTATTTAACTAGGCAAGTCAGTTAATAACAAATTCTTATTTACAACGACAGCGTACCAAAAGGCAAAAGGCATCCTGTGGGGAAGGGGGCTGGGATTAAAAATAAAAAATAAAATAAAAATATAGGACAAAACACACATCACGACAAGAGAGACACCACAACACTACATAAAGAAAGACCTAAGGCAACAACATAGCATGGCAGCAACACATGACAACACAGCATGGTAGAAACACATGACAACAACACGGTAGTAACACAACATGACAACAACATGGTAGCAACACAAAATGACAACAACATGGAAGCAACACAACATGGCAGCAGCACAACGTGGTAGCACCACAAAACATGGTACAAACATTATTGGGCAAAGACAACAGAGACAACAATACATCAGGCAAAGCAGCTACAACTGTTAGTAAGAGTGTCCATTATTGAGTCTTTGAATGAAGAGATGGAGTCCAGTTTGAGTGTTTTTTGCAGCTCGTTCCAGTCGCTAGTTGCAGCGAACTGAAAAGAGGAGCGACCCAGGGATGTGTGTGCTTTGGGGACCTTTGCCAGAATGTGACTGGCAGAACGGGTGTTGTATGTGGAGGATGAGTGCTACAGTAGATATCTCAGATAGGGGGGAGTGAGGCCTAAGAAGGTTTTATAAATAAGCATCAACCAGTGGGTCTTGCAACAGGTATACAGAGATGACTACTTTACAGTGGAGTATAGAGTGCAGTGATGTGTCCTATAAGGAGCATTGGTGGCAAATCTGATGGCCGAATGGCAAAGAACATCTTGCCGCTCGAGAGCATCCTTACCTGCCAATCTATAAATTATGTCTCTGTAATCTAGCATGGGTAGGATGGTCATCTGAATCAGGGTTAGTTTGCAGCTGGGTGAAAGAGGAGCGATTACGATAGAGTCTAGATTTTACCTTAGCCTGCAGCTTTGATATGTGCTGAGAGAAGGACAGTGTACCGTCTAGCCATACTCCCAAGTAATTGTATGAGGTGACTACTTCAAGCTCTAAACCCTCAGAGGTAGTAATCACACCGGTGGGAAGAGGGCATTCTTCTTACCAAACCACATGACCTTTGTTTTGGAGGTTTTTAGTACAAGGTTAAGGGCAGAGAAAGCTTGTTGGACACTAAGAAAGCTTTGTTGTAGATCGTTTAACACAAAATCCGGGGAGGGGCCAGCTGAGTATAAGACTGTATCATCTGCATATAAATGGATGAGACACCAATACTCCTTAGCCGGCCCACAAGAATGGAATGGTCTAGTGTATCAAAAGCTATGGCCAAGTCAATAAAAATAGCAGCACAACATTGCTTAGAATTAAGGGAAACGGTGACATCATTTAGGACCTTTAAGGTTGCAGTGACACATCCATTATCTGAACGGAAACCAGATTGCATACCAGAGAGAATACTATAAACATCAAGAAAGCCAGTCACTGTATTATTGACAAGTTTTCCCAACACTTTTGATAAACAGGGCAACATATAAATTGGGCTATAACAGTTAGGATCAGCTTGATCTCCCCCTTTAAATAAAGGATGCACCGTGGCTGCCTTCCAAGCAATATGAACCTCCCCAGAGAGGAGAGACAGGTTAAAAAGGTCAGAGATAAGGTTAGCAATGATAGGAGCAGCAACCTTAAAAAAGAAAGGGTCAAAACCATCTGACCCAGATGTTTTTTGGGGTTTAAGTATAAGGAGCTCCTTTAGCACATCGGACTCAGTGACCGCCTGCAGGGAGAAACTTTGTAGCGGGGCAGGGGAAAAAGAGGGAGGAGCATCAGGGCTAGTCGCATTAGAAGGGTGGGGGAAGAGGAAATGTTGGACAACAGCTAGTTTTCAGGTTACACATCCCTCCGATTAGGCTCCTCCAATTAGGCCCCTCTCTCAGACCACTCCCAATCCTAGTAAAATCCTTGCTTGGCAAATTGCATTTTTTAAAGTTTTTCTTGTTTCTTTTTTACCATTTTAATTGAAAACAATCATAGTAAGGTACTTTATTTTTACTCTTAAATTATTTGATATTTAGATAAAAACAGCTGAATTGACCTTTAACCTTTGAAGTGGAGGCTTAACCCTCTGAGAACTGTAGTGATCTACTACTTCTGGTTATTGTTTTCTGAAAGCAAATGTAACCATGCATCATAGTGTAAATCACCTGGTAATCTCTGTGGCCTAAATTAGCAAGAGAAAATGGCCTAATCTTGTTTTTGTGTGAGGAGATTCAGTCATTGGTTTAACATGGATTTGGTTGTAATGAGGTACTGTATCAACTTAACAAACCTCTGAACACACAGATTTGAGAGTCAGATTTTTCTTTTTTTTGTTCTGACCGTGTCAGGTGTCTCAGTGTAGCAGGTAAGCAGAGTCAGGCGCAGGACAACGGAGATGAGTAATCACGTATATATTTTACTCAAAATACAAACTACCAAATAGTAGTAAAAATCAAGTTCACAAATACAGACCATCTAACATAGAACAAACACGCACAAAACCATGGGGGAAACAGAGGGTTTAAATAAGGAACATGTAATTATGGGAATAGAAACCAGGTGTGTATAATGAAGACAAAACAAACAGAAATTGAAAAGTGGATCGGCGGTAGCTAGAAGACCGGTGACGTCGACCGCCGAACGAGAGGGACCGACTTCGGCGGAAGTCCTTCTATATTGTGTGGTAGGATTTAGCCTGAGGACATTTGGGACCTAGACCATGTAATCTTACTCATTATGTTCTAAAAGGCTAAACTGGCCTGTGTTCCATCTCCCAGAGTCTGGTGTAGAGGTGCTGTAGACCACTGTAGATGTTTGAGTTGGAACACCAGCCTCCCATCTGGCACAAGGAATACCCACTACTGGAATAGAATACTAAGAAACACAAGAGCATCATTCTCCTTTCAACAGAATTATAAAAGATTGCTTTCTCCTTTTTTTTCCATTTCCCCCTTTTTCCTTTTCCTGAACCTGCAAGTCCTCTCTTTTTCCAGCAACTCCTTAAAATACATTGAGCAATAATCAGTGGAGGAATTCGATATAGCCTCGACTGGACAGATGGAATTAATTGGAATGTGTGAAACACACTGAATGCAGAAGGGTTTTCACCAAGAGAAAGGCGATGGAATCTTACAGTTTTGTTAGGATTGAAAACAAGCATACTCATGTCATGTGAAACAAATGATGAATACCAAACTGCCGATACAGAGTGTATAGGTAGCTTACGGTAAGTTAGTCTAGATGTAAAAGAGTGCATTCTATTCTGCTCCAATCGGTCTATCAACTTTCTGCACGACACACAACTCAAAGGAAACCGCCCTAGTCAACAGAGCAACAAGTCAATATGTGCACTATCAAGCCAGACTAACAACATTTTTACAATGAATGGAGCAAATGCAATCCATGACTATAAGCACATGCAAAGAGTACTTAATTCCTATCATGTCTGTTCTCTGAGATCAACATTACTTTTTAAACATGATTTGACGCTACCCATTCTTTGTTTACTAAAACTTAAACTTAAAACCAAAAACCCAATTACATGTATCAATATTTCCCTTAGATTTGAGTTATGATACAGTATGTTAAGACAGTTTGAAACATGACCCGCCAAACCACGCTTCTTAATACCTGCCTGCTTAACCCGGAAGCCAGCTGCACCAATGTGTCGGAGGAAATACGTTCAACTGACGGCCGAAGTTAGCCTGCAGGTGCCCGGCCTGCCACAAGGAGTCGGTATAGCACGATGAGCCAAATAAAGCCCAAACCCTCCCCTAACCCGGACGACGCTGGGCCAATTGTGCATCACCCTATGGGACTCCCGGTCATGGCCGGTTATTACTCAGAGCAAGTCTAGTCTAGTTTTAATTGGTTTGAATCCTGGGTCTGCTGTGGCAGGGATGAATAGCATGATACTAGAAGTATAACTTCCTTCTCCTTCCCTCCTTTTTTCACCCTCCCCCAAACCCCTCCCTCTGTCCATCCTTCCCTCGTTGCCTCCCTCCCTCTCTCCCTCCTTCTCTCCCACCTTCTCTCCATCCCTACACTTTGCACCTTTTTTTCTATCTAGATCCTAAAACGGTTCTTTGGCTGTCCCCATAGGAGAACCTTTGAAGAACCCTTTTGGGTTCCAGATAGAACCTATCCACAGGGGGTTCTAGATTGAACACAATAGAGTTCTACCTGGAACCAAAGGGTTCTTCAAAGGGTTCCTTTGGGGACAAAAGAAGAACGATTTTGGAGCCCTTTTTCTGAGTGTATAGCTTCACAGAGGATATGCTGTTTTCCCATCCCATCAGTTGATAACCTGTGTCTAGTTTTCTCTGTCTGCCTTATGTGCTATCAGGACACACACACACACCTCCCAGCATACTGTACGTACAGTACCTTTCCATTCAGACTGTCCACTGAAAGGCTCAGCTTTCCATGAACACGCTAATGTCCATGACAAGAGCATCGCTGCAACCTCTTAACCCCCACCCCTACACCCTACTGAGGAGCTGTGGAACATTCCATTTAAAACGTCAAACATATCCTTTCTCAGAACAACTAGAACAAAACAAAGGAGGGAGAAGAGGAGGGAGGGAGAAAAGTATAAGGGGAAGGGGGAACGGGGGGCTGAGCAGTTAGCAGTGGTCCAGACGCTGACACATCTGTTCTGAGCACGCCAAGAAAGAAAGAAAAGAAAGAAAGAGGGGGGAAGTATGACTGTTCTCATTGGAGTGTAGTATGCAGGAGTGAGCCCAGCGCCTGATAGCCTGGTCCACCCTGTGATACACTGCAGTGTGATGGTTTGTTTCCTATAGTAACAACATGGGCAGGGTAGAGTGACACACACACACACACACATATATGTAAGCAAGCACACATGCACGCACGCACACACACAGAGATCATAATCATTCCGGGGGCCGACAGAGATGGCTGCCTCGCTTTGCGTTCTTACATTGTTACCGCAGGAAATCTTACGTTTTATTACATACAGCCGGGTGGAACTATTGGATATAAGAGCAACGTCAACTTACCAACATTACGACCAGGAATACGACTTTCCCAAAGCGGATCCTCTGTTTGGTCCACCACCCAGGACAAGGGATCGGATCCCAGCCGGCAACCCAAAACAACGGCGCCGCAGGAGAAGGGGCAGATGGGGCGGTCTTCTAGTCAGGCTCCGTCGACGGGAACATCGCGCACCCAAAACAACAGCGGAGAAGGGGCAGACGGGGTGGTCTTCTGGTCAGGCTCCGTGGACAGGCACATCGCGCACCGCTCCCGAGTATAGTACTCGCCAATGTCCAGTCTCTTGACAACAAGCTAGACGAAATCCGAGCAAGGGTTGCCTTCCAGAGAGACATCAGAGATTGTAACGTTCTTTGCTTCACAGAAACATGGCTCACTCGGAATACGTTATCAGAGTCGGTACAGCCACCTTGTTTCTTCACGCATCGCGCCGACAGAAACAAACATCTCTCTGGTAAGAAGAAGGGCGGGGGTGTATGCCTTATGATTAACGAGACGTGGTGTGATCATATCAACATACAGGAACTCAAGTCCTTTTGATCACCTGACCTAGAATTCCTTACAATCAAATGCCGACCGCATTATCTAGAGAATTCTCTTCGATTATAATCACAGTCGCGTATATCCCCCCAAGCTGACACATCAACGGCCCTGAAAGAACTTCATTGGACTCTATGTAAACTGGAAACCACATATCCTGAGGCTGCATTTATTGTAGCTGGGGATTTTAACAAGGCTAATCTGAAAACAAGGCTTCCAAAATTGTATCAGCATATCGAATGTGCGACCCGGGCCGGCAAAATTCTAGATCATTGTTATTCTAACTTCTGCAACGCATACAAAGCCATTCCCCACCCCCCTTTCGGCAAATCTGACCACGACTCAATTTTGTTGCTCCCAGCCTATATACAGAAACTAAAACAGGAAACGCCCGTGCTCAGGTCTGTTCAACACTGGTCCAACCAATCTGATTCCACGCTTCAAGATTGAAGCAATCACGTGGACTGGGATATGTTCGCATAGCGTCGGACAATAACATTGATGAATACGCTGATTCGGTGAGCAAGTTTATTAGCAAGTGCATCGGTGATGTTGTACCCACAGCGACTATTAAAACCTTCCCCAACCAGAAACCGTGGATTGATGGCAATATTCGCGCAAAACTGAAAGCGCGAACCACTGCTTTTAATTAGGGCAAGGCGACCAGAAACATTACTGAATACAAACAGTGTAGCTATTCCCTCCGCAAGGCAATCAAACAAGCTAAGCGTCAGTATAGAGACAAAGTAGAGTTGCAATTCAATGGCTCAGACACGAGAGGTACAGTGAGGGAAAAAAGTATTTGATCCCCTGCTGATTTTGTACGTTTGCCCACTGACAAAGAAATGATCAGTCTATAATTTTAATGGTAGGTTTATTTGAACAGTGAGAGACAGAATAACAACAAAAAAATCCAGAAAAATGCATGTGAAAAATGTTATAAATTGATTTGCATTTTAATGAGGGAAATAAGTATTTGACCCCTCTGCAAAACATGACTTAGTACTTGGTGGCAAAACCCTTGTTGGCAATCACAGAGGTCAGACGTTTCTTGTAGTTGGCCACCAGGTTTGCACACATCTCAGGAGGGATTTTGTCCCACTCCTCTTTGCAGATCTTCTCCAAGTCATTAAGGTTTCGAGGCTGACGTTTGGCAACTCNTAAGGTCTGGAGACTGGCTAGGCCACTCCAGGACCTTAATGTGCTTCTTCTTGAGCCACTCCTTTGTTGCCTTGGCCGTGTGTTTTGGGTCATTGTCATGCTGGAATACCCATCCACGACCCATTTTCAATGCCCTGGCTGAGGGAAGGAGGTTCTCACCCAAGATTTGACGGTCCATCGTCCCTTTGATGTGGTGAAGTTGTCCTGTCCCCTTAGCAGAAAAACACCCCCAAAGCATAATGTTTCCACCTCCATGTTTAACGGTGTTCTTGGGGTCATAGGCAGCATTCCTCCTCCTCCAAACACGGCGAGTTGAGTTGATGCCAAAGAGCTCCATTTTGGTCTCATCTGACCACAACACTTTCAAACTTCAGACTGGCATGTATATGTGCTTTCTTGAGCAGGGGGACCTTGCGGGCGCTGCAAGTCCTTCACGGCGTAGTGTGTTACCAATTGTTTTCTTGGTGACTATGGTCCCAGCTGCCTTGAGATCATTGACAAGATCCTCCCGTGTAGTTCTGGGCTGATTCCTCACCGTTCTCATGATCATTGCAACTCCCCGAGGTGAGATCTTGCATGGAGCCCCAGGCCGAGGGAGATTGACAGTTCTTTTGTGTTTCTTCCATTTGCGAATAATTGCACCAACTGTTGTCACCTTCTCACCAAGCTGCTTGGCGATGGTCTTGTAGCCCATTCCAGCCTTGTGTAGGTCTACAATCTTGTATCTCTTTGGTCTTGGCCATGGTGGAGAGTTTGGAATCTGATTGATTGATTGCTTCTGTGGACAGGTGTCTTTTATACAGGTAACAAGATGAGATTAGGAGCACTCCCTTTAAGAGTGTGCTCCTAATCTCAGCTCGTTACCTGTATAAAAGACACCTGGGAGCCAGAAATCTTTCTGATTGAGAGGGGGTCAAAAACGTATTTCCCTCATTACAATGCAAATCAATTTATAACATTTCACGTGTTTTTCTGTGTTTTTTTGTTGTTATTCTGTCTCTAACTGTTCAAATTAACCTACCATTAAAATTATAGACTGATCATTTCTTTCTTACAAACGTACAAAATCAGCAGGGGATCAAATACTTTTTTCCCTCACTGTATGTGGCAGGGTCTACAGTCAATCACGGACTACAAAAAGAAAACCAGCCCCGTCGCAGACCACGATGTCTTGCTCCCAGACAAACTAAACAACTTCTTTGCTCGCTTTGAGGACAATACAGTGCCACCGACACGGCCCGCTACCAAAACCTGCAGGCTCTCCTTCACCGCAGCCAACGTGAGTAAAACATTTAAACATATTGGCTGCCGGCCCAGATGGCATCCCTGGCCGCGTCCTCAGAGCATGCGCAGACCAGCTGGCTGGTGTGTTTACGAACATATTCAATCAATTCTTATCCCAGTCTGCTGTTCCCACATGCTTCAAGAGGGCCACCATTGTTCTTGTTCCCAAGAAAGCTAAGGTAACTGAGCTAAATGACAATCGCCCTGGAGGCTGAAGAAATTTGTCTTGTCACCAAAAAAACTCACAAACTTTTACAGATTGAGAGCATCCTATCCGGATGTATCACCGCCTGGTACGGCAACTGCTCTGCCCACAACCGTAAGGCTCTCCAGAGGGTAGTGAGGTCCGCACAACGCATCACCGGGGGTAAACTACCTGCCCTCCAGGACACCTACACCACCCGATGTCACAGGAAGGCCAAAAAGATCATCAAGGACAACAACCACCCGAGCCACTGCCTGTTCACCCCGCTATCATCCAGAATTCGAGGTCAGTACAGGTGCATCAAAGCTGGGACCGAGAGACTGAAAAACAGCTTCTATCTCAAGGCCATCTGTTAAACAGCCATCACTAACATTGAGTGGCTCCTGCCAACATACTGACTCAAATCTCTAGACACTTTAATAATTAAAAATTGGATGTAATAAATGTATCACTAGCCACTTTATATAATGTTTACATATCCTACATTACTCATCTCATATGTATATACTGTACTCTATACCATCTACTGCATCTTATTTATATGTACATACTCTTATTCATTCCTTTACACTTGTGTGTATAAGGTAGTTGTTGTGAAATTGTTAGATTACTTGTTAGATACTACTGCATGGTCGGAATTAGAAGCACAAGCATTTCGCTACGCTCGCATTAACATCTGCAAACCATGTGTATGTGACAAAAATTTTTTTTTTGATTTGATTTGACACACACACACACAGAAATAGTTAGCAGGGTTTGAGTGGCAGCTGAAGTTAGGGTTGAATAAACAGTAGTCCTGATAACCCCAGGATTGACAAAGCCACCCTGACTGTCTTATCTCGTAGCCATAGACCGGGACTCTGGCTAAGGGCCAATAGAAACAGGGAAGACAAGATTGTGGCCCAATCAGTGAAGTGAAAACATCCTGTGGAGCGACACAAAAAAAGCAGGGGAACCAGGCATATGAGGTAAGGGAGTGTGCCGGAGGTACTGTCTGTCTGTCACAGTCTGTGTGTGCGCATGTGTGCTTGCGTGAATGTGTTATTCAGATGCATTATGTTGTGCATATATGATAGAGGGAACCTGTTCACTCTCAGACACAGACACCTCTGACACCGCTTGTTATTGAGGTCGTGGATGGCCGGGAGCTCGGGCCCATGAGGTACTGGGCTGTCCGCACCACCTTTTGTAGCGCTTTGCGGTCAAGGGAGGTGCATTTGCCATACCAAGCGGTGATGCAGACAATCAAGATGCTCTTGATGGTGCAGCTGTAGAACTTATTGAGGATCTGATGGCCCATGCCAAATCTTTTCAGCCTCCTGAGAGGGAAGAGGTACAGCTGTGCCCTCTGCACGACTGTGTGGGTGCGTGTGGACCATGTTAAGTCCTTAGTGATGTGGACGCCAAGGAACTGCTCTCCCATCTTTTTCCTATAGTCCACGATCAGCATTAAGGGAGAGGTTGTTGTCCTGGCACCACACTGCTAAGTCTCTGACCTGCTCCCTGTAGCCTGACTCATTGCCGTCGTGTCTTTAGCAAACTTGATGATGGTGTTGGTGCAGTGCAGTGGGTCTAGAGTGTCTGGGATGATGGTGTTGATGTGTGTCATGACAAGCCTTGCAAAGCACTTCATAATTACAGATGTGAGTGCTACAGGGTGATATTCAATAAGGCAGGTTACGTTGGAGCTCTTGGGAACAGGGACAATAGTGGTCAGCTTGAAACATGTTGGGATTACAGACTGTGACAAGGAGAGATTGAAAATGTCTGTGAGGGAGGGCTTTGTATGCGTTTCTGTGTGTAGAATAAAAGTGGTCTAGAGTTTTAGTGCCCCTAGTGGGGCAGGAGACGTGTTGGTAGAGTGAGATAGGATGGTTTTAAGTCTCCCAGCGTTAAAAAGTCTCAGCCAACTCTCTTGGTAGATAAAAGGGTCTGCAGTTTACCATGAGGTATTCTATATCAGGTGAGCAAAAGCATCACACAAAAAACTAAACTTACCCGAAGCCGTGGTCCGATCCTGCTGCTGCATGGAGAAACCACTGAGGACTACATGCATAGCGTCATCATCCAGTTTCAGTAAGACAAAATATTACAGCTTTTCAAGTCTCTATGATAGGAGACTTTAGAATGAAGCTCATCCATCTTATTCTTGAGTGACTGGACATTTGAAAAAAGGAACGGAGGGGAGCACCTTTTCGTCACGCGTCTACGCCTGCGGCGTTTTGGTATCCCATGGAACAAAGGAATAGGGCCCATATGAACAGTGGAACAGCTGAGTTGGAGTTGAAGTTGTATTTGATGTTGAAATCGAGGTTAGTAGCTGTGGATCTGATGTCCAGAAGTGCTTGGCGGTCATGATATATGATAATAGTGTGACCTTTCTGTACAGGAAAAGTAAAGATAAACACAATAAAAGTCACTCTGTCGGCGCCATCTTGTGCATGTGTGTGCGCATGTGTGTGTACGTACATGCGTGTTTGAATGGGATGGAATGGGTGTGTGCATGTATTGAATTGTGTCACAGGGCTTCCATTCCATCATTACCCTGGCTAAGTCCTGCTGATGTTTCTACTACCTCCACCACAACCACCTTCTCAGATGGCCTGTTCAAACACTGATTAGCAGCCGAGGTACGTTACGTAAGGAGTTCAACAACACAGATGAACATTCCACCTCCTGAACGTTACTGACTGGCAGACCGTGTTTTCAGGGGAGAATGGGGTGAGAGGTCACACACTAGGCCTGGGTGTGTGACCAGACGCAACTAGGTCTGGGATGCATCTCAAATGGCACCCTACTCCCTATTAAGTGCACTACTTTTGACCAGAGCCCTATCCTTGGTCAAAAGTAGTGCACTAAATAGCGAATAGGGTGCCATTTGGGATGCGACCCTGAACACAAACATGTTGATGGAGAGGCAGGAGGGAGACAGGAAGGAAGGAAGATAAAGACAGACAGGACGGCCCTGAGTGACGCAGCTATGCCGCACCCCCAAAATAAACCACTTTTCCCATCAGTCACCACACCACACTGTAGTGCTTCTCCTAAGTGCTTGGCTTTTTGTGGTGAATCAAGCCCTCTGGTTCACAGTGATAACACAAACACACACACATGCCTACACACACGCGCGCACACACACGCACTCTCCACTAACAACCCGCTCACCTCTCCAATCTCTCTATCAAGTGGTGGCTGGCTGGGCACATCACTTCTTACAGTAGAGTGGCAGAGGGGAAATCAGCAACAATAAGCATCAACTACAGGTCTGATTTATCGATACTTCCTGTTTCTCTCTGTTATTCCCACATTCCCCAGCAAGGACAGGAAGCAGGAAGTCATCCTTTCAGGAAGTGGGAGACAGGGAGCTTCCTGTCTTTGTTGGGAGGTGGGGAGTCTGTCAGAGGGGGGAGATAACACCCCAGGACAGAACAGAGGTGACGTTGGTTGTTCTTCTCCCTTTACAGAAACACACTGTGGGACAGCGCAGCCTTTGCCCCCCCTTCATGTAGGGGTTGAGCATTATTCTGCAGGGGATATTGCCACCTACTGGTCTAATGGCCATGTGAAGGGACTGTGGTGATGAACTGGGCACTTATCCACAAAGCATCTCTGAGTAGGAATGCTGATCTAAGATCCATATAATCGTATTCATTATTATCTAATAGGCAAAACTAATCTTAGATCAGTACTCTGATACACTTTGTGAATACGGGCCCTCATCACCAGACAAGCTTCTTAGTTCCTGGTTGAAGTTCAATCACAAGGGGGCAATGTTACAGAAGGTCAAAAATGTGAAATACGTATAGTGTTGATATGATCGAGTGATTGATTATCAGTCAGGGTGCACTAGTCTCTGAAAGTGCCCCACCTGTTGTAGAATAGGACCTTCTAGCAGCCGTAAGGGCAATGCAACACATTCAGATCAAATTCTTTATTTACAATGTTTTTTTTTTTTATTTAGACCTCAAACTGAACATCATCAACAGTCCTGGGCCTGGATCAGGTGAAGAAATCACATACTAATTCATTATGAGTATCAGTGGCCTGGGAAAGCCAGGCTTCACTCACATTATTAGTGAAACCCTGTGACAGAGGCTAGACAGGCCATGTCCGAATAGCTGTGCTTGCATTCTAAATAGAAGCCTAGGCATTTTGGGTATTCCCAAAGAATACGTTTTATAGTAGGCCATGTGAATAATATCTAACATTTAGTATGCTTTAAATGCCAGGATGTCATACTCATTTCAGCTTTTCATCTTGTAGAATCAGAGACGAAAGAGGAAGCGAGACATCCCTCTCCCTCATCTAAGTAGACCAGACACAGCTGCTATCCCATTAGTGTCTATGGGAGAGCTACCCCTTAAGTAGACCGGAAATGGAAAAAATGTTCAATGGTAAACGGCCTTAGTGTGACATCTCTGATTAATCCACAATCTTTCGTAGAATTCGCTGACCCACATCTTTCGAGAACCACATGTCTGACGATGAACATATAAGGCACAAGAGGCAATGCTGTAACATGAATACAGTCACAGGGAATTGGCATTGTTCGGCCTGACACACGTTTATGTTTTTCATTCACTTATTTCATTAACGCATGTTTAGTTTCAGCTGCTTTCTCTGTATTGAGTTGACACAACCTACCAGTGTCAACTGTATTGAAGTGAGGATAATCATCTTTTTTGTTTGTGCTATTTGAAACACTAATGCAGCACGAATAGACAAGCATTTATACCTATAATCTCAGTATTTCCTTATTCTAAATAGTTTTTTTCCTGACCTGAGGATGCACCCTGCAAAGAATTACAATAGCCAGGTTTCCATCCAACGTCAGGACAGACCTGATGGAAAGCTACCTATAGACTCACAATGACTCACAATTCTCTATGTTATCTGACAGACAATCATTTAGGTCTAGGCAGCCTACACAATACATTTCGATCCATACCAGGTGGCATTGCCAATGACATCTTTCATAACTTCCGCGTACCAGGTGTACTGTGAGACATTGTCTCACGCAGGTGATATAATTCATTTTATTTTTTATTTCACTTTTATTTAACCAGGAAGGCCAATTGAGAACAAGTTCTCATTTACAACTGCGACCTGGCCAAGATAAAGCAAAGCAGTGCGACACAAACAACAACACAGAGTTACACATGGAATAAACAAACATACAGTCAATAACACAATAGAAAAGTCTATATGCAGTGTGTGCAAATGAAGTAAGATTAGGGAGGTAAGGAAATAAATAGGCCATAGTGGCGAAATAATTACAATTTAGCAATTAAACACTGGAGTGATAGATGTGCAGAAGATTAATGTGCAAGTAGAGATACTGGGGTCTTAAACATTGCTACGTTTCGGAAATAGCAAAGAAAATGTGTAATCTGCTTGACACATTAGTTACTTACCTTACAGATCACAAAGTCAGCTAATTTATACTCCATGCAAATCAGTTTGACTCATACACTGGCTTGTCTGGCTGTCATGTTTTTATTTTAAACTGCCCTTCGCTTATCTACACTGAACTATAATTTCAGTAGTCCTCTATTATGATATAAAAAAACATCTATCTCGCATAGCTCATTAGTACACCCTTGTGGTTGAATGTACTGCATATGTATCTATTGTACGTCCTAGGATAAAACAAAGAATAATGTGCAACAAACGTACAATAATGAACACCTTATGAAACAGCTGTGAAAGCCAACCTTGCAATATTTTTATACATAAACTTTTAAAAAATTTTGGTACAATTGTCATTCATTTATTTTCACAGATTTGTTTGTACACACATGGCAATCCTAGACTAAAATACTGAATTCTGGTGCGTGGAATATAGAGTAGGTGGTTGCTGTGTGGGTGGGAGGTTCTGCCTGTCACTTGTTCTCAACAGGCAGAAGGGGGACTTGAAGCGGGAGACTGCAAAGTCCAGGCACTGCTGCTGCTCTCTTTGTTCTGAGTGTTTGCAGTGCTAGTGTATTTAGTTAATCTGCGTATCTCACATATTATGTGCCAAGTATGATAGAGTAAGACAACTTTCTTAGCAGATAATGACAACATGACAATATCAGTAGTTGTAGATGATATAATGAAAAGTTGGAGGGTGGTTGTTAATGGAGAACATCAGGTGGATCCACGTCTGGGTGTTGGGCAGAAGTCCTGGAGAACAATAGCAGAGTTAAAGGGAACAGGGTAGGAGACAGAGACGTAACAAGCAGACACACAGGTTACACTTTACTGTGAGAATGTGATGGATTAGTGCAGTGTTATACATGGGAGATATGTACTTTCCAACACTTTTGGAAGGTATAGCCTACCTCAAGCTGGTCCCCCTCTGACTCAGAGCACAGAGAATCAGACTGATCCGAACTCACTGGCTCTGGTGGATGGGATACCTCCTAGGGGGCTCGTACAGTCGATGGTCCTAAAGTCATTTGGAGAGGTAAATTGAAGAGGTACATTTTTATAAGCTCAGCATAACTGCCATTTCTTGTTTTCTCAAATGTCAACCAAAGCTTAACATACTTTGTCTATTGGTCTTCACCGAAGTGTAGGGTGTCAGGGCTTTCAGTGGTTGACCGTCCAATTGCTCCAACTGAAAAAGATTGTTGGCTTCCACCGTTTTAGGGAAACTAAAACAAGCTTCAGGTTAATTTGTGTGTAAATGCAAATAGTTACAGTTATTTCTGAAAGTATTCAGACCCCTTGACTTTTTCCACATTTTGTTACATTACCGCCTTATTCTAAATTGATTAAATCGTTTTTTTCCTCATCAATCTACACAATACCCAATAATGACGAAGTGAAAACTGGTTTTTAGACATTTTTGACTGCTCCAAGTATTCAGACCCTTTGAAATTGAGCTTGGGTGCATCCTGTTTCCATTGAGTCCACCTGTGGAAAATTCAATTGATTGGACATGATTAAGAAATGCACACAGTTGTCTACATAAGGTCCAACAGTTGACAGTACATGTCAGAGCAAAAACCAAGCCATGAGGTCGAAGGAATTGTCCATAGAGCTCTGAGACAGGATTGTGTTCAGGCACAGATCTGTGGAAAGGGTACCAAAAAATGTCTGCAGCATTGACGGTCCTCAAGATCCCAGTGGCCTTCATCAGTCTTAAATGGAAGACGTTTGGAACCACCAAGACTCTTCCTAGAGCTGGCCGTCCGGCCAAATCGGGGGAGAAGGGCCTTGGTCAGGGAGGTGACCAAGAACCCAATAGTCACTCTGACAGAGCTCCAGAGTTCCTCTGTAGAGATGGGAGAACCTTCCAGAAGGACAACCATCTCTGCAGCACTCCACCAATCAGGCCTTTATGGTAGTGGCCAGACGGAAGCCACTCCTCAGTAAAAGCCACATGACAGCCCGCTTGGAGTTTGCCGAAAACACCTAAAGGACTCTCAAACCATGAGAAACAAGATTCTCTGGTCTGGTGAAACCAAGATTGAACTCTGGCCTGAATGCCAAGTGTCACGTCTGGAGGAAACCTGGCACCATCCCTACGGTGAAGCATGGTGGTGGCAGCATCATGCTGTGGGGATGTTTTTCAGCGGCAGTCAGGATCAAGGGAAAGATGAACAGAGCAAAGTACAGAGAGATCCTTGAAGAAAAACTGCTCCAGAAGGTTCAGCTTCCAATAGGGCAATGACCCTAGCACACAGCCAAGACAACGTAGGAGTGGCTTCCGGACAAGTCTCTGAATGTCCTTGAGTGGCCCAGCCAGAGCCCAGACTTGAACCCGAACAAACATCTCTGGAGAAACCTGAAAACAGCTTTGCAGCGACGCTCCCCATCCAACCAGACAGAGCTTGAGAGGATCTGTAGAGAAAAATGGGAGAAACTCCATCAAATACAGGTGTGCCAAGCTTGTAATGTCATACCCAAGAAGACTCGAGGCTGAAATCACTGCCAAAGGTGCTTCAACAAAGTACTGAGTTAAAATTCTGAATATTTATGTAAAAATNGTTTACATACACTTAGGTTGGAGTCATTAAAACTCGTTTTTCAACCACTCCACAAATTTCTTGTTAACAAACTATAGTTTTGGCAAGTCAGTTAGGACATCTACTTTGTGCATGACACAAGTCATTTTTCCAACATTTGTTTACAGACAGATTATTTCACTTATAATTCACTGTATCACAATTCCAGTGGGTCAGAAGTTTAAATACACTAAGTTGACTGCCTTTAAACAGCTTGAAAATTCCAGAAAATGATGTCATGGCTTTAGAAGCGTCTGATAGGCTAATTGACATCATTTGAGTCAATTGGAGGTGTACCTGTGGATGTATTTAAAGGCCTACCTTCAAACTCAGTGCCTCTTAGCTTGACATCATGGGGAAATCAAAAGAAATCAGCCAAGAACTCAAATCTGGTTCATCTTTGGGAGCAATTTCCAAACGCCACGTTCATCTGTACAAACAATAGTATGCAAGTATAAACGCCATGGGACCACGCAGCCGTCATACCGCTGAGGAAGGAGACGCATTCTGTCTCCTAGAGATGAACGTACATTGGTGCGAAAAGTGAAAATCAATCCCAGAATAACAGCAAAGGACCTTGTGAAGATGCTGGAGGAAACAGGTACAAAAGTATCTATATCCACAGTAAAACGAGTCCTATATCGACATAACCTGAAAGGCCGCTCAGCAAGGAAGAAGCCACTGCTCCAAAGCCGCCATAAAAAACCCAGACTACGGTTTGCAACTGCACATGGGGACAAAGATCGTACTCTTTTGGAGAAATGTCCTCTGGTCTGATGAAACAAAAATAGAACTGTTTGGCCATAATGATCATCGTTATGTTTGGAGGAAAAAGGGGAAGGCTTGCAATCCGAAGAATACCATCCAAACCGTGAAGCACGGGGTGGCAGCATCATGTTGTGGGGGTGCTTTGCTGCAGGAGGGACTGGTGCCCTTCATAAAATAGATGGCATCAAGAGGTAGGAAAATTATGCGGAAATATTGAATGCAACATCTCAAGACATCAGTCAGGAAGTTAAAGCTTGGTTGCAAATGGGTCTTCCAAATGGACAATGACCCCAAGCATACTTCCAATGTTGTGGCAAAATTACTTAAGGACAAAAAAGTCAAGGTATTGGAGTGGCCATCACAAAGCCCTGACCTCAATCCCATAGAAAATGTGGGGGCAGAACTGAAAAAGTGTGTGCGAGCAAGGAGGCCTACAAACCTGACTCAATTACACTAGCTCTGTCAGGAGGAATGGGCCAAAAACTTATTTTGGGAAGCTTGTGGAAGGCTAACCGAAATGTTTGACCCAAGTTAAACAATTTAAAGGCAATGCTACCAAATACTAATTGAGTGTATGTAAACTTCTGACCCACTGGGAATGTGATGAAAGAAATAAAAGTTGAAATAAATCATTATCTCTACTATTATTCTGACATTTCACATTCTTAAAATAAAGTGGTGATCCTAACTGATCTAAGACAGGACATTTTTACTAGGATGAAATCTCAGGAATTGTGAAAACCTGAGTTTAAATGTATTTGGCTAAGGTGCACGTAAACTTCCGACTAAATATGTATATTTTTTTAGATATTTTTTTTTTAAACCAAGTAATTTTGCCAGATGTCATAGCACTTGGTACCCTTCTTGATTCTGCTCCTGTAGCTCTCCTTCTGTTTCTCCTGTGCCTTGTCGATGTTCAGTCTCACCTTGATTGATAAGAATAAATGCAATTATATTTCATATTACAAATACATTTCTTACATCTCTTGGAGGGCCAGAAAATAAATTAACGGCAGACAATCATTTTTACCTGGTCAAAAACCTCCACATCCTTCTCAGTCCGTGCCTGAAGGTGATTCTCGAAGGCGTTCTGATCTGGTTCGACAACTTCCACCACATCAGGTGGGGTTTCAGTGATCTGAAAGTACGTTATACAAAAATACCAATAGACAAACAACAACACCAAGTCAATCACAAATATGAAAGACTATAGTATATGCAATAATTGTATAAACAATTGCGTTGTTTACCTCAGTCAACCACTGCGGCTCCCGTCCGTACTCGGTGGAGGTCTGGACGCTGCTGTTGTGTGCAAAGATAATTACCTTCAGGTTGTTCTCCCATTCCTGGTTCCCGTCAAGGGATTTGCCCATAGGCAGTCTTGAGGGTCTGGTTGGTCCATTTACCAAACCTGGAAGAGGGGGTAGGAAAGCGATATCTATTGACACTGTAAGATATTGAAATGTGTCTGATTATGTACCACCGAAAAATAATAATTTAAATAAATAAAACAAACGATTGGTGACATAATATATCCTATAACATCCGTACCTTGTTCCAGTGTTCATGACTTCGGTCACTCAAGATGGCCTCAAGAGAACCGTGGGTGTTGAAGATGACCATCATCGCCTTGGAGGTGGCCTCGCCAGTTTAGTCCTTGTTGGGTATCATACAAAACAAAATAAATTTTGGGGTTCCAAGCACCCTTTATAAATGGGTTACAGAAGGAAATTTGGAGTTAAGCACGCTCTCTTCTTTTACTGACCTTAATGGGTATTGCCTCCACCCACTTGGTAAAGTGATTGGTCGCTGTCAGACACCAGCTGTTGCCATTCCTGGATTTTGTGAAGGCTCCGATGAGTTCCACCCCTAACATTTAAAGTGTTAGAAAGAAGATTACTTTATTCTTACCCGTATCTGTGTCATACAGTGTGCAAATTGTCATATTTGTAAGGATAGTGACACACACACAAACACACATATTCTATAATAATTAACTCTGCTGTAGTCAAATAAAGCTACCATTACAAAATAACTTATCAGGGAACATTTTTCATTGGGACACTTACCGATCATGTGACATGGTGAAACAACTTTGATGGGCTTCAACTCCAGCGCCACAGTCTTCACCCTTTCAAACTTCTGGCAGGCTAGACAGGGTACTGAGCTTTAAACTTCTTCGGGATTGGTGTCCCGTCCACGGGACGTTTGAGCTAACGTAGGCTAATGTGGTTAGCATGAGGTTGTAAGTAACAAGAACATTTCCCAGGACATAGACATATCTGATATTGGCAGAAAGCTTAAATTCTTGTTAATCTAACTGCACTGTCCAATTTACATTAGCTATTACAGTGAAATAATACCATGCTATTGTTTTAGGAGAGTGCACAGTTATGAACTTGAAAAGTTATTAATAAACCTATTAGGCACATTTGGGCAGTCTTGATACAACATTTTGAACAGAAATACAATGGTTCATTGGATCAGTCTAAAACTTTGCACATACACTGATGCCATCTAGTGGCCAAAATCTAAATTGCACCTGGGCTGGAATAATACATTATGGCCTTTGTCTTGCATTTCAAAGATGTTCGTACAAAAGAAATACAAAAGAATGGTTGTTTTTTTCTTTGTAATATCTTTTACCAGATCTATTGTGTTATATTATCCTACATTCCTTTCACATTTCCACAAACTTCAAAGTGTTTCCTTTCAAATGGTACCAAGAATATGCATATCCTTGCTTCAGGGCCTGAGCTACAAGCAGTTAGATTTCGGTATTTCGGTCATTTTAAGCGAAAATTGAAACAAAGGGGTGGATCCTTAAGCAAAAAGTGACAAATTTTAACTTTGGTTGTTCTCTGATATGACATTCATTGAAATCATAATAGTTTCAGAAGTAATAGAATGTGATTGATAAACAAAAGATTCTCTCACTTGCCCAGCTGTCCACCTCCTTGACAATTCCCCGTCAGAAGATGCGTAGGTTGATTTTGACAACGATGCGCTTTACTCCGAAATGGCCAGCCTGCATCTTAGGTTAGGTTAGGTTATTTCTCTGCAGCTAGTCCTGAACAAGCCTTCTTGAGATTTTAGTTGGTTTTGTTTTATGAGAGTTCTTTTAAAAATTATTTTAGTGTTAGCTAACATTGTAGAGCACTTCTTGCTTTCATAGAGGATTACATTTCTTATGAGTTCTAAAAAGTAATGAAATAATTCTAAAAAGCTTTAACAATAGCAAGGTATTGTGTTTCATTTGAAAACAGCATAACAGTTTGTAAAAGCAGAATATTTCAGCACGGCCTCCTTCTCTTAAAAATCACTCTCCTGTGTGGTTGCCAATCCTTCCCCCGTAGGTACATGTGATTGCCTAACAACTTGGAAGAGACGAGTACATTTGCACTGCTGTCTTTCTTTCACTGTTTCTCTTTCCATCTCTCTCTCACTTTCATCCTTTCTTTCTCTTCATTCTTCCTCTCTCTCCACCACTCTCTCTCTCTCTCTCTCTGTCTAGCAAAGACACCTAGTTAAGGGCATTTGGAATTACCACAATTGCTTACACCTATCCATTTGATTTATCAGGTTTAACTTATAGCTAGATACCTCAATATGACAGACATACCAATATCAGTGGAGGCTACTGAGGGAGGAACGCTCATAATAATAGCTGGAATGGAGTCAATGGATGTCACACCCACTCCGGCTCCCCCTCCCTGGTGGTCGAGGGCGCCAGGCTGCCCATCATTACGCACACCTGTCACCATCATTACGCACATCAGCGCCTCATTGGACTCACCTGGACTCCTTCACTTTTGATTGCCTCCCCTATATCTGTCTATTCCTCAGTTTGATCCCCGTGTCAGCATTGATGTTGTTTCGTTTCCCTTGTCCAGATGCTGTCCTTGTTTTGTTTCATGTCTGTTATTCATTAAATGTTCACTCCCTGTACAATGGAATGGTATCAACCACGGGTTTGATACCATTCCATTGACTTCAATACAGACATTATTATGAGCCACCCTCCTCTCAGCAGCCTCCACTGAACTATATGTATAGCTAGCAACATGTAGATGACCAACTAGCTATATGGAAAATGGGTGTTGAAAAATGGTTGTACATTGCAAACATTGCAGAAATCAGAAACTTTCAAAAATAATGCAGAAAAATTCATCCATGCTTTTGTCACTTCTAGGTTAGACTACTGCAATGCTCTACTTTCCGGCTACCCGGATAAAGCACGAAATAAACTTCAGTTAGTGCTAAACATGGCTGCTAGAATCTTGACTAGAACCAAAAAATGTGATCATATTACTCCAGTGCTAGCCTTTCTACACTGGCTTCCTGTTAAGGCAAGGGCTGATTTCAAGGTTTTACTGTTAACCTACAAAGCATTACACGGGCTTGCTCCTACCTATCTATACGATTTGGTCCTGCCATACATACCTACACGTACACTACGGTCACAAGACGCAGGCCTCCTTACTGTCCATAGAATTTCTAAGCAAACAGCTGGAGGCAGGGCTTTCTCCTATAGAGTTCCATTTTTATGGAATGATCTGCCTATCCATGTGAGAGACGCAGACTCAGTCTCAACCTTTAAGTCTTTATTGAAGACTAATCTCTTCAGTAGGTCCTATGATTGAGTGTAGTCTGGCCCAGGAGTGTGAAGGTGAACGGAAAGGCACTGGAGCAACGAACCGCCCTTGCTGTCTCTGCCTGGCCGGTTCCCCTTTCTCCACTGGGATTATCTGCCTCTAACCCTATTACAGGTGCTGAGTCACTGGCTTACTGGTGCTCTTCCATGCCGTCCCTAGGAGGGGTGCGTTGCTTGAGTGGGTTGAGTCATTGGGCCACAGTGTCTCCCGACCCCTCCTGTCTCAGCCTCCAGTATTTATGCTGCAGTAGTTTATGTGTCGGGGGGCTAGGGTCAGTCTGTTATATCTGGAGTATTTCTCCTCTCTTATCCTGTGTCCTGTGTGAATTTAAGTATGCTCGCTCTAATTCTCTCTTTCTTTTTCTATCTTTCTTTCTTTCTCTCTTTCTCTCTTTCTTTCTTTCTTTCTTTCTTTCTCTCTCTCTGAGGACCTGATCCCTAGGACCATGCCTCAGGACTGATGACTCCTTACTGTCCACAGTCCACCTGGCCGTGCTGCTGCTCCAGTTTCAACTGTTCTGCCTGCGGCTATGGAACCCTGACCTGTTCACCGGACGTGCTACCTGTCCCAGACCTGCTGTTTTCAACACTCTAGAGACAGCAGGAGTGGTAGAGATACTCTGAATGATCGGCTATGAAAAGCCAACTGACATTTACTCCTGAGGTGCTGACCTGTTGCACCCTCAACAACCACTGTGATTATTATTATTTGACCCTGCTGGTCATCCATGAACATTTAAACATCTTGGCCATGTTCTGTTATAATCTCCACCCAGCACAGCCAGAAGAGGACTGGCCACCCCTCATAGCCTGGTTCCTCTCTAGGTTTCTTCCTAGGTTCTGGCCTAGGGTTTTTCCTAGCCACAGTGCTTCTACACCTGCATTGCTTGCTGTTTGGGGTTTTAGGCTGGGTTTCTGTACAGCACTTTGTGACATCAGCTGATGTAAGAAGGGCTTTATAAATACATTTGATAGATTGATTGATAGCTAAATCCGTCCAGTTATCTAATAGAAGTTAACTGCTTAACGTTACCCTAAATTGTGAATTTCTCTTAGTGCTGCGCCTCTTGTCGAGATCAGTGGTGCCTTCATAGTACTTTGCCTGGTTGGAAAGATAAAAGAAAGTCTCATTGAGGGATGCCATTAAAGTGTAAGCTACATACAAACAGAAATCTACAATTACAGTTACAGAAGCTAGCTAGCTACCTAGCTAACGTTAGCTAAATAAACTGTCTGGCTAGCTATCTGACTAGGTAGGCTGAGGTAAATAAGTATAGTAGCTAGCAATGTAAATTTAAAAACAGCTTAAATTATTTCTTCCTATTTAACAATATGTTCTCATATAAAGACAAATATATGGTAAAGAAAGAGGGTTCTCTTTCCAGTCTTTTCGGACCTCTGAAGCAGGTAGTCACTGTCAAAAACACAGTCATTGGAGAGAAATTCTGAGGTAATAATTTTGCGTGGACTGAGCAAGCTCTTATTAGGTGAAAAGAACTAGAACTGCCCGCGTCCTCAGTCCTTCGCTACCGCTAGCAGGTAAAATAGAGCCAAGCAACCAGCATAGCAATGGACACTTTGGTTCATTACATAACCCAGTCAGAATTTTGCAAGTTCTAGCAACAGCCCTAGCAACGGAAGCTAGAACTCATTGAATCCCATTGTGACACAGGGGGGGACACTATTTGGCATGCCAGGCCCCTATTGATTATGTTAGTCACTATCACTCAGATATCATTAACATGGCATAAGTCATGACAAAATGTATAGAATTGCAGGAAACTAGCTTTAAACTGAAAAAAAATTGTTCTGCCCCATGGCAAATTTAGTAAAATTGCATGAAATTTGTTAAGACGTTTTTTCTCTGCCCCATGGAAATACGTGTAGAATTGCAGAAAATAAACGTTAAAACCTTTTTCTCTCCGCCATCAAGATGGGGGCCACTAAAAAAAATGGACCTCTTGGTGGGGGGTTCCCCAACCAAATCTCGCTTAGGTCCCCCAAAAGGCTAGAGCCGGCCCTGACAATGAAAACGTGGCCTTGAGCAAGGAATAAACTCTTACATTGCTAGCTGGGTAAGGCTTGGAAGCTTAAATTAATATAAAATAAACTCTAATATAGTGTGTGATTGCAAGGTCTCTACTGTACAAGTGTATTTGCAAAGGGACGTTAATTTGTGTTTATTGAAATGAGACCGAGATTAACATCATTGCTCCTGTGGGATATAGACATTCAGTCTGGATTCTTTCCACAGATTACCCTGAGTGGCAACCTGGTCTCAGAGCATTTCGTATTATTCTGTAAGTAAATCCAAAATACTCTACATAGTATATGTTACGTTTCATATTGCATGTATTCATATGTGGATGTCAACCACCCATTTCATATATGTTACGATTTACAAAAATCTTATTATGTTACGAATTAGCAAAATATACAACACACAAAACGTACTATATGTTACAAATTAGCAAAATGTGTGAAATGTTACTAATTCTAGCTAGGTGGCTAACGTTAGCTAGGCTAGGGGTTAGGGTAAAAGGTTAAGATTAAGAGTTATGTTAAAGGGTTAAGGTTAGGGTTAGCTAACATGCTACATAGTTACTAGTAGTTGAAAGTTGTTAAAATGTTAAAGTTGTCTGTGACGAGTTTGCTTTAAGTAATCATCGGTCTTATGTAACCATACCAAACGTAACACATAATACTAATTTAAGTGTCCCAGATTTACATTTACTGTTACGTCTAGTCTATGAGACCAGGCTGTGAGTGGCAGTCAAAATATGATTTGCACATACGCTACATAGCCAAAAGTAGATGGACACCCCTTCAAATCAGTGGATTCGTCCATTTCGGCCACACCCGTTGCTGACAGGTGTATAAAATCGAGCACACAGCCATACAATCTCAATAGACAAACATTGGCAGTAGAATGGCCTGACAGAAGAGCTCAGTGACTTTCAACGTGGCACTGTCATAGGATGCCACCTTTCCAACAAGTTAGTTCGTCAAATTTCTGCCCTGCTAGAGCTGCCCCGGTCAACTGTAAGTGCTGTTATTGTGAAGTGGAAACAGCAAGGAGCAACAACAGCTCAGCTGCTAAGTGGCAGTGGTGTAAAGTACTTAAGCAAAAATACTACTTAAGTCGTTTTTTTCTGCATCTGTACTTTACTATTTATATTTTTGACAACTTTTACTTTTACTCCACTACATTCCTAAAGAAAATTATGATATTTTTACTCCATACACTTCCCCTGACACCCAAAAGTACTCATTACATGATGAATGCTTAGCAGGACAGGAAAATTGTCAAAATCTCACACTTATCAAGAGAACACATGGTCATGCCTACTGCTTCTGATCTGGCAGTCTCACTAAATACAAATGCATTGTTTGTAAATTATGTCAGAGTGATGGAGTGTACCCCTGGCTATCCATGAATTTTAAAAACAAGAAAATGGTGCTGGCTGCTTTGCTTAATATAAGGAAATTATTTATACTTAAATAAAAAATTTTTTTTACAATTTACTTAAGTATATTTCAGCAGTTACATTTACTTTTGATACTTAAGTATATTTAGAACCAAATATTTTTACACTTTTACTCAAGTAAGAACCAAATATTTTTACACTTTTACTCAAGTAGTATTTTACTGGGTGACTCACTTTTACTTGAGTAACTTTCTATTAAGGTATCTTTACTTTTACTCAAGTATGACAACTGGGTACTTTTTCCACCACTGTGAAGTGGTAGGCCACACAAGCTTCAGCTATACGCTGAAGCGTATAAATCATCTGTCCTCGGTTGCAACACTCACTAACAAGTTACAAACTGCCTCTGGAAGCAACATCAGCACAAGAACTGTTTGTCAGGAACTTCATGAAATGGGTTTCCATGGCCGAGCAGCTGCACACAAGCCTAAGATCACCATGCGCAATGCCAAGCGTCGCCTGGAGTGGTGTAAAGCTTGCCGCCATTAGACTCTGGAGCAGTGGAAACGTGTTCTCTGGAGTGTTTGCTACAGCAAACAATGACATTCTAGAGACCCTTCTGTGCTTCCAACTTTGTGGCAACAGTTTGGGGAAGGCCCTTTCCTGTTTCAGCATGACAAAGCCCCCGTGCACAAAGCGAGGTCCATACAGAAATGGTTTGTCGAGATTCGTGTGGAAGAACTTGACTGGCCTGCACAGAGCCCTGACTTAGTTTTTTTTATTTTTTATTTTTAAACTTTATTTAACTAGGCAAGTCAGTTAAGAACAACCCCATCAAAAACCTTCGGGATAAATTGGAACGCCGACTGCATACCTGGCGTAATCGCCCAACCTCACTAATGCTCTTGCAGCTGAATGGAAGCAAGTAGTGGGGGAGGGGTCAAGGGAAGAGCGGTCCACTGCATCGTAAAACTACAGGCACTGCATCACTCCAGGGGCTTCTTTAAGTGCCTGCTACTGCATAGCGCAGTATATTGATTTGTTTATTTTTGTCATTAAAATGTGTCAGTAAAACATGTATTTTTATACTGCATAGCACAACTGATGTGTGGTTATGGAAACATATCAGACTGACCATAAAAGGATTTGGGGCTGGGCCAAAAACATCCGGGGCCGAAGCCGTAGAAGCCCAGGCCTAATGACGCCACTGGTTTTACACTTATAATTCAATCAATTTCTAGCCTGGTTCTTGGAAGATTTAGTGTTGAAGATTACAAATGACAAAAAAGCATTCAGTAACCACGTTTCCATCCACAGTTTTTATGGGAGTAAAGCCATATCGTATAAAAATTAAATCATGACAGCTGTAATGAAACAGGAAGTTTCGGTACAATTTTATAAATGCCGACCGATAATTTGTTTGTTCGACATGGTGGGATATTTATGTGTCGGTAAAATAAATTATGCTGTAAAGGAGGTGGAAACTACTTTATACGCAAATATTGATTTAATAACCATAATAACCTAAGTAAATTGGAGTCATGCGATGATATGGTGTGCGGTCCTCCCACTCCGACTCGGGAAATCATGCAGTTTATTAGGCTACAAATGAAATAAGTTAAAATGAACTTCATAGGGTAATGAAAGTGCACAGTGATTAGTTTGAAAGTGCACAGTGATTAGTTTGATGCACCTTTCAAAAAGTTTGATGCACCTTTCCAATAAATATTGACGGTCTTATTCTGGTGACATGATGACCAATGCTTGACTGCCATTTTGACAAATAAGTAATCTCTTCATGTCAACTCACTAGCCTACCCGTACTGTATCTGCGAGCTGTTGGCTAGAGCGCACGTGCCAAGACCAGAGTAGGCACATTTGCTATTTTACGCAACAGGTTTTGTGACAAAACTATCCGTAGAGTTGAAAATGCGATGGATACACATTGAACTCAATATATTTTTTGTTCCGTATATGAACATTTGAGCGAAAAACTACATTGTGTGCACTACGTCATCACGTATTGATAAAAAAACAGAAACAAGTACATTTGGTGGAAATACACCACTGTTAGGAAAATGCACATATTTCTTCTTGCAGATGTTTGAATATTTGCATGAAAATCTGTCGCCAATTGGATGGAAACCTAGATAATGCGAACAAGGCTTTAGTGAGGACAGCACAAGTGGGTATGTTCCATGTTTAATTTCCAAATAACTGATGGCAAAAATAATGAAAATATTTACATACATTCGCATAAACACTCATGGTCTCTGTACAAAGAAATATACATGCAAAAGTAAAGAAAAACAAAAACCTTTTAAAAATCATAATGTATTTTATGTATAAAATAGGATGAGATTGGGACAAAAAAAAAGACAAGAAACAGAAAAAAACACCCAGTCCACATTGCCATGTTTCAACATCCTTTATACATCTTTACAAAAAATGGATTAACAAATAAATTAAAGGACATGATATGGTATGGGAATGTACAGGTGACATGACAATGGGCCACTTCTCTCTCCGTCCCTCCCTCCCTACCAGAAGGAAATATTCCAGTTTTGCATGTTCATATCAGATAAATCAACATATACTTCTCTGACAGCATGGGCTGGTCAATGGGCATTTTCTCTTTCTCTGCCAGAAGGAAATTACCAAATGTAGCAAGTTCCTATCAGGTGACTCACTATACCCAAATTGAACCAGGTTGTCTGTCCCTACCCAATATTTGCATTGCAAAAAATAATCGCCAAAATATAATCTGGAAAACTATTTATAATGCTATGTTGACAGTAGATGTTGTAATTATATGACAAGGGAACAACATTCCCACCTCTTTCATTGTCAATAATAAAATTTTGCCCACATTCTTGATGAAGAATGTTAACAAACTGACTGGTTTGAGACTACAAAATCAACCAAATTAGCACAGATAATAGCTCTATTGAAAATACTGTCATTGAAGAAAGATTATTCTGAGATTAAATTATATATATTTTTTTATTTCACTATCCTTTCTACACACTTTCTACCTGGTCATTTAAGTTGATTGGAGTATTTTTTCATTGTAAAAATTAAATGTATATATTTTTTTACTCAGACACCTGCGACCCATTCAAAACCTACACTATAATTCCCTAACAGCAAACATGGCAACAACACATTTAATTATATGACAAATCTAACTAACTGTTTGGCCACATAGTGTTTTAATAAAACTTTCCACTACCTTTTACCCCAAACTATGGCATCAACTAAAATCTGGTAACAGGACATTTGATTCAGGGTCAGATTTTCCCAAAACCTAATGGTTAATGTCCAGATTGGGGCTAGGGTTAAACCACTAAATGACCCCCCCACATTCAACCCAAAGGAACAATGTCTGTAGACATCTATCCTATACACCAGAATCACTCATCAGTGTTGTGTTGTGTTTGTAAGCATGTTGTAGAGCAGGGCTCTCCAACCCTGTTCCCTGAGAGCTACCGTCCTGTAGGTTTTCACTCCAACCCTGTTCCCAGAGAGCTACTGTCCTGTAGGATTTCACTCTAACCCAGTTCCCAGAGAGCTACCGTCCTGTAGGATTTCACTCTAACCCAGTTCCCAGAGAGCTACCGTCCTGTAGGTTTTCGCTCCAACCCTGTTCCCAGAGTGCTACCGTCCTGTAGGTTTTAACTCCAACCCTGTTCCCAGAGAGCTACCGTCCTGTAGGTTTTAACTCCAACCCTGCCAACCCTGTTCCCAGAGAGCTACCGTCCTGTAAGTTTTCAACTCCAACCCTAATCTAGCGCACCGGATTCTAATAATTAGCTGGTTATTAAGCTGGATCAGGTTAGTTGCAACTGGGGTTGGAGCGAAAACCTACAGGACGGTTTAGTATGAGGTTAGACAGCAAGCTAGAGGCACCTATAGGTCAAATCTCAAATCATACCTAGTTCCAACATAGGGCCCTGGTCTAAAAATGGTGCACTGGATGGGAAATAGGGGGCTATTTGAGACGCAGCCCAGGTGTTTGACACAGCACACTTAATCATCTCAATCATGAGAAACAGCTGTAATAGGATCTCTTTTATCATAAATAACTTAATATAAAAGAGGTTTGAAATTCAGCTCATTAACACTATGGCATCCTATTCCCTTTGTAATGCACAATTCCCTTTGTAATGCACAACTTTTGACCTGGGCCCTGGAAGGGCTCTATAAAGGGAATAGGGTGCCATTTGGGATGCACCCGAGAACTCCCAATAAGACAAGCCCTCAGGAAGAGAGTGCCAGCTGAATGAGAGAAGTCTTGTTTTAACACTTGACACAGGTCACTTGTAGAAGCAGTAATCAGTGAGTGGACATTACCTTTTTTTCAACAGTAGTCTAGAATGGTCTAGATTAAACAGGTAGTTGAAGTTCAGAAACCCCCTGCATTTCCAGAGATCCAAGCCGAAAGTGGGGATCGTTATTGCCTTGTAGACTGGCTAAGGTTATCGTAACACCGAATCAAACCAGACCATAACTTCCAGTCAAACAAAGTGTAAAAAACCCTTTTTAGGGTTCCATAGCGTAAAACGTTAGAAATAAAGTGAAATGTCATTAATTAATAAAAATATAATTAATACAATAGCGTGTAACAGGGAAGGTAATGCTGGGACAACTTTGGTATATCAGTAAACTTCTATAGAAAAAGATAGAGGAAGAAAAGTGACAAATAAAAAAAATATTCATTAATCTAGCCATAAGTGCAATGTAGAGGGCGACCCCAGAAGGTTAGGTTACCTAGGAAGTGATAACCATAGGATTTGAATGTCCTATGGGGACACTCAAAATGGCCACCAGCACCCATTATGGCATCATTGACCTGAATGGGGATCCCCGTTCTACTCATTCTAATTCTATGGTGATAAGTTAACACCCCAACAGGGTCATAGGTCAAATAAAGAGGACTACTATCAGCGGAGCTTGCAGTACCAAGTACATGCTTTTATCTCTATTTATTACATGTACAACAGATGTCTTCATAAATAGTTGCATAAAATGTTAAAGCCGCAACATTGCACATGATAAGAATGGGGGAAACATAACATACAGTGAGTGCATTTACAGTATTCTGTCTTCCTGCTCCTTTTCCTCATTCACTCTCCATCCGATTGACCATCTCTGCTGCCACTCAGGCTCAGTAGCCCAATTGGCGAACTACTACATTTCATTTGCAGGATTCTTTAGTCCCAAGAAAGTCCTCAAAAGCAGGCGGCCATTTTGAAACGGGAGGGACAGAAGGCAGTTAAGAATCTATATACAAAGTAAGGCTTAATCATCTTAAATCTGCGCAACACCATTTTTGTTTTCTAGTAAAAGCAAAAACAAAACAAATCATTATTTTCTGTTGTTGAGACTTTGCAGCAGTCAGCAGAATCTCTATCTTTACTTAGATTAAGGTTTCTTAGATTAAGTACATAAGCGGAGCAATTGGAAAACTCTGATTAGACATAAAACTATCTCAACAAAGTGGAGGAGCTCAGTCAATGGATGAGTCCTCTCCGGGCTGTAAAGTAGTGTAGCGACTTCTACTGCTGAGCGTTTTTCTTCAATCTTCTTTTGAAATGTTCATTTGAGTTTTTTGTTGTTTTTTTCAAAAACTTTTTGGAAAAGTTGTGAACAATGTTCTCTCTCTTTATACATTGGTTCTTTAAGAAAGGGGGTGTCTCAAAAGTCTGAGTCACGTATTGTAAAAGCACAAAAACAAAACTGCTCTCTCATTCTCTGGCAACAAGAGGGAAGGGATGGTTGCTATGTGTGCTAACACTAGCTTCCTTGGCAACACTCTCTCCTCTAAAAGCTGTTTGTTTGACTCTCAGTAAGATAGAGGACAAATATGTTACTCCATAGATTTGTCAGTATTTTTCTTGTTTTAGATTTTTTTCTTCTTTCTAAAATCAGTTTTAGTGTAAACAAGCAAGCAGCAGTAGACTGGTGAGGACATTGGCTAAGAACTCAGTGTGTGTTCTCTCAGGGAATACTCTGATTGGCTAAGGACCTCTAGGCCTACAGGCCTCATGTTTTGATTGGTTGAAGGACCACAGGACTCTTTAAAACCACAACATATCTGAAAGAGGATGAGATCAGCGAATTTCGATTTTCCCCCACCTTTTTCTTTCTCTGAGATGCCCAGTCCCAAATCAACCCCTAGTCACTACCCCCTAGTCACCTCATATAGATCTGAAAGGATTTGGATAGGTTCAAGCAATATGGTTCTATCAATACCGTCTCCACCTTGTCTTCTGAGAGGTTAGGTGGAAATAATATTGCTCATTCCTATAAAATATTCTTAGATCTACACAAGCAGCTAGTGGGAATGTAGCGAGGAGTCTGTTTGGGACTGGACGTCCTGTTCTCTCCATCCTATTAGGGTGGTGGGAGAGGGCATCTCTCTCCATCGCTCCATCCCTCACTCAGGCCCGTGGCTGTAGCCGGCTGTGTAGTAAGCTCTGTACCCCTCCGATGGGCTTGGCGTCTGTCTGGTGCTTCCTCCTGTCTATGAACAGCACTAGGCGAGACGTGTCCAGACACCCACCTTCCACCCTACCCTGTCCCTGGACGTCTGCTAACCTGGCCTGGCCCTGGACCCAGGGCTCCTGCAGACATAGCTCAGCCGGAGGCCTCCTGGACGGGTCGGCCCTCAGCAGCAGGCAGACAAACTCCCGGGCCCCCTGGGTCACGCCCTTGAAGTAGTGGTGGGGGAAGCTGAAGTCTAGCTGACAGATGTTCAGACACGTCTCCTCCACGCTCTCATCCAGGAAAGGAGAGGCCCCGCTCAGGAGGACGTAGGTCACAACCCCCAGACTCCAGAGGTCTGAGGTCAGGGCGGCCGGCTCCCCCAGGACCAGCTCGGGGGAGGCAAACTCGGGGCTTCCCAGGAGAGGGTGGATGTAGTGGGCACTGTTGAGCTGGACGGCATCCCCGAAGTCAGTCAGTTTGACCACGGGCTGGCCGGACGAGGTGTGGGACACCAACAGGTTCTCAGGCTGGGGGAGAGGAGAGAAAGAGGGAGGAGAAGGAGGGAGAGCGATATGGGGGAGGGAGATACGGAGAGAAAGTGAGAGAAAACAGAGGAGAGATATGGGATAGTATAAATAGAAGCTATAGAAGTGAGAATGGAGAAATTAAAAGGATAGAGAATGGAGAGATATGAAGGAGAGAAATGGAAAGGAGAGACAGAATTGAAAAGAAAGATAATGAATACAACAGTACAGTACCTTTAAGTCCAGATGGGCTATCCTACAGTTGTGTAGGTAATGTAAAGCTTCTAGGATGTTCCGTAGGTAGCTGGCCACTTTCTCCTCAGTCAGATTCCCCCAGCTCACTATGTAGTCCAGGAGACGACCCTGGTCAACCCTGTAGAGAAACACACACGCACACGGATCAAGCAGAACTGTGAGAATGTTGAATGCTACTGTGTGTGTGTGTGTATTCCCCATATCCAGGACCAATCTGTAGCTGAAGACGTCTAGGAGTGCTACCAAGTGTATGTGTTCATGTTGAGTGATTAACCAAAATGGAAAGAGAGATAGGACAAAATAATGTACAATTGAGAGGGATAGAGAGCAGTTGCTTCGTGAGATATCTCTACCTGAACACAATCTAAGTGATTGATAGTTGGTATTCAGCAGTCATAAAAGTATGCCTTTTCCTACTAATAGTGATTTGGTCAGACAGCACAGGCAGCAGCTCTAGAGATGAGATGATGACTTGGAATGAAATAATAAAGTCATCAAATAAAACAAATGTAATATACACTGAGTGTACAAAACATTAAGAACACCTGCCCTTTCCATGGCATAGACTGACCAGGTGAAATATATGATTCCTTATTGATGACACCTAAATCAACTTCAGTCAGTATAGATGAAGGGGAGGAGACAGGTTAAATAAGCCTTGAGACAATGGAGACTTGGATTGTGTATGTGTGCCAGTCAGAGAGTGAATGGGCAAGACAAAATATTGAAGTGCCTTTGAATGGGATATGGTGGCAGGTGCCAGGCGCACTTGTTCAGGTGTGTCAAGAATTGCAACGCTGCTGAATAAGTCACACGCTACAGTTTCCCGTGTGTATCAAGAATGTTCCACCACCCAAAGGACATCCAGCCAACTTGACACAACTGCAGGAAGAATTGGAGTCATTCCTGTGGAATGCTTTCAACACCTTGTAGAGTCCATGCCCCTACGAATTGAGGCTGTTCTGAGGGCAAAATGGGGTGCAACTCAATATTAGGAAGGTGTTCCTACTGTGTTGTACACTCAGTGTCTATTTATTTATTTAATTAAATTACAGTAATGTGAATAAATGATGGTTAATAAGTGATAAGCAGTAATGGGCAGTCACTACCATCATGGGCCTAATTGTTTATTATGTGTTGTTACAGCATTCAGTCCACACAATGCATAGTGCATTTCATGTAAAAAAAAATATATATGTATATTGAAATAAAAAAAACGTGAAACTTTTTTATAATCGGGCTGACCTCAAAAAGCACTAATTGCTCAGCACTAGTGTGTGTGTGTGTGTGTTTGTGTGTGTGCCAGGTGGTGTGTGTGTGTGTAACTCACATCTCCAGGACCAGTGCGTAGCTGCTGGGGGTCTCATACGTGTCCAGTAGTCTGACCAGGTGTGTGTGTTGTAGTCTCTGTAGCAGGCTGAGCTCCTGGGTCACCTGGTCTCTCTTCATCAGCTTCTTATTGACCAGCTTGACTGCCACCGTGCGTTTGGTCGACTTGTGGTCACAACGCTTGACCACAGAGAACCGGCCCCTGGGGCGAGAAGAAGAGGTTACGATGGTCATCTTCAGAGGCTGACTCTTCATCATTATCATTGGAAACGACCCCTTAAGGTCGACCCCTTAAGGTCGAAGTCCCGCCCCCGTAGAAATCAAATTAGCATAATATAAAAATCCCCGTAAAAATGGGTCTATTTAAGCTATAGAAATGGTTTTGTTTTTTGCATTGGATATGTCTCAATCCACCGCATCCACCTAGGTAACACTTCCGCATTTGCAGTGAAAGATGATAGAGCTAGAGCGGTGTTTGTCAGACCATGAGACATACCGAAAATCGGTCTTCTCACAAAATAAGGGGTTAAATTGGCATTCTCTCAACCAGCATCACCTGGAATGCTTGAAGGAGTTCCCACATATTCTGAGCACTTGTTGGCTGCTTTTCCTTCACTCTGCTGTACAACTCATCCCAAACCATCTCAATTGGGTTGAGGTCGGGTGATTGTGGAGGCCAGGTCATCTGATGCAGCACTCCTTCTTGGTCAAATAGCCCTTACACAGCCTGGAGGTGTGTTTTGGGTCAGTGTCCTGTTGAAAAACAAATTATAGTCCCACTAAGCGCAAACCAGATGGGATGCTGTGGTAGCCATGCTGGTTAAATGTGCCTTGAATTCTAAATAAATCACGACAGTGTCACCAGCAAAGCACCATCACACCTCCTCCTCCATGCTTCACGGTTGGAACCACACATGTGGAGATCATCCGTAAACTGGCGGTTGGAACCAAAAATCTCAAATTTGACTCATCAGACCAAAGGACAGATTTCCAATGGTCTAATGTCCATTGCTCGTGTTTCTTGGCCCAAGCAAGTCTCTTTTTTTATTGGTGTCCTTTAGTAGTGGTTTCTTTGCAGCAATTCGACCATGAAGGCCTGATTCACAGTCTCCTCTGAACAGTTGATGTTGAGATCTGTCTGTTACTTGAACTCTGGATCTATTTGGGCTGCAATCTGAGGTGCAGTTAACTCTATCTAATGAACTTATCCTCTGCAGCAGAGGTAACTCTGGGTCTTCCTTTCCTGTGGTTGGTCCTCATGAGAGACAGTTTCATCATAGCGCTTGATGGTTTTTGTGATTGCACTTGAAGAAACTTTCAAAGTTCTTGAAATTTTCCGCATTGACTGACCTTCATGTCTTAAAGTAATGATGGACTGTCGTTTATCTTTGCTTATTTGAGCTGTTCTTGCCATAATATGGACTTGGTCTTTTACCAAATAGGGCTATCTTCAGTATTCCATCCCTACCTTGTCACGACACAACTGATTGGCTCAAACGCATTATGAAGGAAAGAAATTCCACAAATTAACTTTTAACAAGGCACACCTGTTAATTGAAATTCATTCCAAGTGACTACCTCATGAAGCTGGTTGAGAGAATGCCAAGAGTGAGCAAAGCTGTCATCACTTTTTTGGTTACTACATGATTCCATATGTGTTATTTCATAGTTTTGATGTCTTCACTATGATTTTATAATGTAGAAAATAATAAAAAATAAACAAAAAAAAACTTGAATGAGTAGGTGTCTGAACTTTTGACTGTATATTTTATAATTCTAGGGGTCTTACAATTCTAAATCAAATACCAAAATTATCCTTGGTATGACACCTTCTTAAAATGTTTTATATAGCTTAGCAGTACCCCTCCCCTCCCCCAGCTTAGACAGGGCTTAGACTCTTAAGTTAAGTAGAAGGGTACACACACACCTAGGGGTGATAAGAACAGAGGTGTGTGTACTGTACCTGCCCAGCTCTGCCACCTCAGTGTAGTGGGACTCAAAGTTGTCCTTCCAGCTCACCCTGACCCCATCACTGGACACAGCTACACACAAAGGGGGAATAATACAGTCAGAAGAGCCGAGTCATTTTGACTCAATATGAACTTAACATTCTAATATCTCTGCCATTTTTAAAGTCATGCCCCCCTCCGTACTTGACTTTTCCTAAATATGCAAGTCATTTACCGTTACATGACATTTATTATAGCTTAATTACTGGCCTGTGCCAGTATGCATGTACGTGTGTGTGTGGTCTTACCTAGCACTCTGAGGATGGCTGATGATGTCACTGAGCCCAGGTCGTTAGCGGCGACGCAGGTGTAAACACCGTCGTCCACCGAAGACACACCTACTATCCTCAGTGTCGCCTCGCCCGTCTCACTGTCTCACACACACACACACACACACACACACACACACACACACACACACACACACACACACACACACACACACACACACACTTTAACAGCCAATAACCTTATTGTTTCACTGTCTCACAAACAAGTGATACCTCTGTGTAGCGTGTGTGTGTGTGTGTGCCTGCCTCCATGTTTGTGTGTGCCTCTGTGTGTGTGTGTGTGTGTGTGTCACTTTCTCTGTGTGTACCTGTAGGCGATGCTGTGGTGTCCATTGTTGTTCAGGGTGGTCTGGTCAGGTCCCCTCCAAGTGACAGTAGCTTTGGGTCGGCCACACACTTTACACCTCAGAGTCACACTCTCCCCATTGTCACACGTCACCTCACTCAGGGGGACCAGGAACTCTGGTTGAACTAAGGGTCAAAGGTAAAATTACATCATCATTGAGCAGCTGAGAGTGCCAGGGGTTGTGTCATAGTGAGAGCATATGTTTTACTTACATTATGATTAATATTTTATTATTTGATATTGTACAACTAACTTTATTGTTCCTACGTGGAAAACAATATATGTAGATCTATATATCAATTCTGTTATATTGAGGGGATCTTTATTGAGACTACACAATGAGAGACTTACCATCATAGATATAGTTGGGATTTAGAAGCTGAAAAAAACAGACAGCAAACCAAACATCAGACATCATAGAAGTACATTTTGTGTAGTTCTGATATTCTTGGTTGGTTACTAGCAACACATCAACAATAGCGCAACCTAGCTCTCTGATATGGTGAAAATCCATTCCTACCAATACAAGCCTGTCCGACCTACATAAGTAGGCCTGCCTAGGCATCACGGGTAGGGCTAGTGGTCGATAAGGATTGGACAAAAATGATTGATGATGATTTACCTTTACAGAAACCTTATTGGCTAGCCCATCTCTGGACTTCCCGTAACCGTTTTCCAGCTTGCTCTCTTTCTTTCCCTCCTCTTTCTTCTCAGACTTCTTGCGGATGCGCAGGGTGGTGTGCCAGGATGAGGACTTCCTGTTTACCCAAATAAGTACAATGTTGAAAGGTATATGATATACTACTAATCAATAACATATATCTCATTATACCACACAATTCCTAGTTTTAGGCTAACAATATTTTGTGTGGTGTCACACTAAAATCCCTCCCACAGTCTCTTACTTGATGGTTCCGTCTGGGCAGTCGGGGATGATGGTGGAGGTGTGTCCTAGAACGTAGCCGGGGATCCAGCCCTCGGCGGCGGGGCACTGTTCTGTAGCGGCCCGGAACACTAGGAACATGTTCTGTTGGTTAGAGGCCAGGATCTGAACCACCTCTCCCTGGGACACACTGATCTCATCCTCCTTTAGGGCCACATAGTCCTGGGTCACCAACATGGTTGACATACTACTGCTGCTGCTGCTTTCACTCTGTGGAGATGGGGGGAGGGAGAGAGGGGGGAGGGGCAGGGGGAAGGGTGTAAGCATGTTGAATAACTTGCAAGAAACTCACTCACTCACACACACTCACATTCCCCACCACACTCACGTAGATCAATCCCCTAAGATGCCATGCATCTCATCAGTAACAGGCCAAACACACAGATTCTATCATAGCTCACCAACCTACACACACACACCTCACACTCACAACTCTGTTTAGGTAGAGAGGGAAGAGGACGGACAAAAAGCAGCAGAGAAGAGGAAAGAGATACCATTTGAGTAGAGCTATAGATACTCCTCCATGTGAGTGCTGTTGTTAGCCATCCATTCTCCAGTTTAACACACTGTTTCCAGAGGAAGAGTTCAAGTTAACAAAATAACTTATACACCTCCGTGAGAGAGAAAGAAAGAAGAAAAAGAGATTGGCACCACTCCTCTTTCGGAGAACGAGTGAATCAGATGGAGTGAAGCAGAAGAGAGAAGATGTACACACTCAGGTGGAGGTGCCAAAAAAGGAGGGATGACTTTCAGCTTCAGTCCTCTCGCTCCGACGCAAAGACGAGAGTAATGAAGCTGGAAGAAGCTTTGTTGGAGTTAAATAGCAGAAATGAGAGGCGTTGTTAAAGATTGAAGTGCTATAAAAGCCATGTTAAAAAAAGAGGAGAAAAAGTCTTCAGTAGAGTTTAGTAGAGTTGTCATTAGAACAAAACAAAGCGGTGAATCGATGTTAGAGACATAGTGACAAGAGACACGTAGTAGTAACAGTAGAGTACTACTAAGTAGTACAGTAGTAGTGGATTACTACTTGGAGTGCAGGTAAAGCTTGGTTAGAGAGGTGTGTTGTAGAGTAGTTTAGTACAGTTGTCAATTTGTTAGATGCGCAGTAGTCGTAAAAGAGTACTACTAGTAGTAGTAGAAGATGTAGTAGCAGTTTAGTAGAGCCATCTCCAGTGGGATGCAGCAGGACACAGGCAGACAGGACAGGACAGGTCTCCCGGGGTTGCTGGATTAGTCAATCAGGAGCAGGAGTAGCACTAGGCTGCACTGAAGCCTGGGCAGCGGGGTACATCTCTTACCCCGTTGCTCTGGGTGGACTGCTCGCTGGTGGACGAGCACGTACTCATGCGGTCCGCCTCCTTGCTGTGGGTGGAGTGTCTGTGGGAGCCTGTCGCGGACTGAGAGGAGGTCTGGGACGTGTTTTGGTTCTGCCTACCCACGGTCTCTCCTGTCTCCCCTGGGAAGGTGAAGGAGCCGGGCCGACTGGCTGGAGAACCAGGCATGGAACTCCAGAAGGAGCCAGAGCCAGACTTCAGGCCAGGGCTGGGAGGCGGGAGGGCATCTTTCCCAAAGGCGGGAGTTGCCAGGGGGGAGGCCATGGGGGAGACGGTGCCCGGGCGAGGCTTGGTGGGGGAGGAAAGAAGCACGGGCCCAGAGAGGGGGGCCACACTGGCCCGGGAAATAGGGGGGATGGGAGGGGGCTGGTCTGTTGAGGCCGAGAACGTGCGCTTGCCCTGGGGGCTGCGCCCCTGGACCCTCATCCCACGCTGGCCCTCCCTGGTGTCCCTCACCCCCCCCGCTGGAGCCTGTGACCCTGGGTTCGCTGAGACGGAATGAGGGAGGAGACGAGGGGAGGAACCTGAATCACAAGTGATCAAAACTGAGTGAAGGGAGGGAAACATCTTAACTAGGGAAATTTCAACACACACACACCCTCTGTAATACTGGGAAAGCCTATGCCTACCTGACATCTTGTTGGGGCCGTCTGGGTCTGCGGCCCCAGGGTGGTGTGGGTGTCGTAGGGGCTGGGGCAGGCGGGAGGGCTGAGGGATCCTGGAGGGCCTCCTGGAGGAGCCAGCTCCGCCCTGGGGACCACCTCCAACGAGGGGACTACCTACACATAGGGTCCCACCTACACCAAGGGGACCAGTGAGAGGCACACCCTGTAGACCTCCAACTGGGGCCACACTGGGCATGACGCTCCCTACTGACGGAGCACCGCTGCTGGGTAGACATGGTCCGTCGCTAGCACCTACATGGATCCTCTGGTACTCTATAGGGGAGGTCAGAGCTGGAGAGAGAGAGAGTGAGAAAGAGAGGGACAGAGATTGAAGAAAATATTAACCTTTGCAGTATTCATTTTGGCTACATCACAAACCACAACATTCCAAAATGGACTATTTTGGAATGAGTTACGGAAAGGGTTTATCTGGGTGCGTGTACCGTTGAGGAAGTTGCGTTGGCTCTCCAGTATCTGGCTGATCTGAAGGGTCCAGACCTGCCGGACACCCAGGTGGGAGGAGTGGAGGACGAAGGATTCTACGCTGCTATTGGTCACCCGAGAGGTCAACACAAACTTACAGGGGTCACCATCCACACTGTCCTCCAACCCCAGACAACCGATCTGGAGAGAGAGAGGAATGGAGACAGAGAGAGAGAGAGAGTTTCAACACACCTTTATCAAGACATTAAGGAATGGATATAGCACTCAAGGCTTACATAGTCTTTCAATGCAGAAACACGCAGGAAAAAAACATTAACGGAAAGAAAAGGAGAACTGTTGTGCTTGGAATTAAATACACATTTCCATAGGAAATAGACGATAAACGATACCTTGATGCTGTTCTTATATAGGAAGCCAGGCATGGAGAAACCTCTCTTCTTGTCCAGTGGCTCGCTGAAGATGACAATCTGTTCAAAGAGGAAGACCCTTCTCTCCCTCATCCTCCCTCCTCCTCCCTCGGGGTCTGATACCATGAAGGTGTCCTGGAGCAGCAGACGACCCTGGGCCACAATCTTACCCTGGAGGGCGGAGGAAGGCGAAAAAAAGAAAGAAAGAAGGAAACAAAAGCGAGTAGCAAAATGTAGAAAGAGGTGAAGAATGAAAACGATAAGGGAGGCAGAGGAAAGCAGGGAGGAAGGAGAGAAACATTGGTGGGTTGATTGATCTATTCTTAAGTCTTTAAATGTTTGATATTCTGTTCTGTTGGATAACTATTTAATGTCAGGGTTATCTTACGTCAAATCCTTGGAGTCGCCCCACGTTCATCATATCGTTGCATCTCTTTGGTACGATGCACATGATCTCAACTCCTTTCTGTAGGCCACACACACACACACACACCGAATGGGTTAAAAAAACACATTGTTAAGGAAATAAAATATAGTATAAGAATGTATAAAATGAAAAGACTACAGGAAAGACAGTGTCCTCTCCTCCTCACCTCCAACTCTACTGAATCCAGCCCTGCCTTTTTAGAGAATTTGAGGAAGTCCTACGAACAAAACGAGACAAAATGTACTTGACATTACAAAAAGGTGAAAGATAATGATTACCCAATGATAAGACAGCATGTTAGAGTAAGGTACAAAACGAGTTTGATACTGGACCCTCTGGTACGGATTAGCACCCCTGCTGGACAACTAAGAACATGACTATGTACAGCGCTTAGTTCCCTAACATTTACATTACATTTCAGTCATTGAGCAGACTTACAATCATCACAAGACGTTGATGAAAACACACACAGACCCACCCACTCTACCTACCTTGAGCAGTAGTTGGTACTTCATGATTCTCTGGACGGGTTTGATGAGGAGGTCAGTGATCTGGAGACGGTGACCTAGACGTTGTTTCAGGTCCTCAAAGTAGGTGTCGATGTACTCTGACACGATGTGTTCCGACTTGGGCTTGTTCTGACAGTACACTATGTACATGTGGAGCCTCCGCTCCTGAAGACAGAACACACACACACACACACACACACACACACACACACACACACACACAGGGTTAGGGTACTCCCTCCCCCCATCTTCACTCACTCACTCACTCACTCACTCACTCACTCACTCACTCACTCACTCACTCACTCACTCACTCACTCACTCACTCACTCACTCACTCACTCACTCACTCACTCACTCACACAGCAACAGTCAGTCACTCACATGTTTGACGAACAGCGTTCCAAGTCGGTCAGGATCTTCGAGACACTTTTCTAACTCTCCCATGAAGAAACTACAGAGAGAAAGAGAGATGGTTAGCAAGGCATATTCATAATATGTTGTGTGCGTGTGTATGTGTGTATGTATGTCATACTCTCTGTGCCAGTCGTAGATCTGGTGGATGTTTCCAAAGACTATCTTGTCTTTTCCCTTCATATCGTCAGGTACCCCTTCCTCCTTCATCCGAGTCATATAGCTCTGAAACACACACAGTCAGGGGTGCATAATCACGCCGTTACACACACACACACACACACCAATTAACTCTAGAGGAAGAGGAAGTGAGGTCCGAGGGAGGGAGGAAGTGATGCGTTTGGACTCACCTCCACCACCAGGCCCAGGTCTCTGACGTAGTCCCTCTCTGTCTCCACCAGCTCCAACAACACATAACTACACAGAGAGAGAGAGGGTCAGTAACATGTCTTAAACAAGAGTGTCAAATAATAAAATGAGTTTGAGTGTAGTGTCCATATTAGGATAGCTTCAGTCAAATGCTGCTGAGACTAAGTTTGTCCTAATATGGACACTAACATTGAGCGAGAGAGAGTGAGTGACCGAAAGTGCTAGTGATCCATGTTGGAAACAAGTGGAATTGCTTTAACACGTTATAATCAATCAATCCAGTACATACTGTCGTCGCTTGAGGAAGCCAGTCTTGCGCTCTTCCATCTCATCGATGGGAGAGGAGGATGAGAGGAGGGAGTTGTCAGAGGGGTTGAAGGAGGGAGAGCTGCTATCCCCCTTTTCTACTGAGAGAGAGCTAGGCCTGTCCTCTAGAGCCTGGAGAGAGAGAGAGAGAGAGAGAGAGAGATCGAAAGGGAGGGAGAAAGAAAGAGGTAGATTGTAAACCAGACAATGCCTCCCTGTGTGTGTGTGTATATATATATATATATATATATATATATATATATATATATATATACACCGTTCCCTCCTGCAGCAAAGCACCCCCACAACATGATGCTGCCACCTCCATGCTTCACGGTTGGGATGGTGTTCTTCGGCTTGCAAGCCTCACCCAATTTTCTTTCTGAGTTCTTGGCTGATTTCTTTTGATTTTCCCATGATGTCAAGCAAAGAGGCACTGAGTTTGAAGGCAGGCCTTGAAATACATACACAGGTACACCTCCACCTCAAATTATGTCAACTAGCCTATCAGAAGCTTCTAAAGCCATGACATAATTTTCTGGAATTTTCCATGCTGTTTAAAGGCACAGTCAACTTAGTGTATGTAAACTTCTGACCCACTGGAATTGTGATACAGTGAATTATAAGTGAAATAATGTGTCTGTAAACAATTGTTGGAAAAATGACTTGTGTCACGCACAAAGTAGATGTCCTAACCGACTTTCCAAAACTATAGTTTGTTAACAAGACATTTGTGGAGTGGTTGAAAAACAAGTTTTAATGACCCCAACCTAAGTGTATGTAAACTTCCGATTTAAACTGTATGTGTGTGTGTGTGTGTGTATATATATATGTGTCCTTACTAGGGCTGTTGCAGTGACCATATTTCCACGACACCAGCAGTCATGAGTCATGACAGCAGTAAAATTCCACGTGACTTTTGAGTCACGGTACTGGCCTCTTATGCACCCCTAACGATCATCAGGTTGCTAATGGCCTGTTACTCAGGGCTCTATTGTCCCTCTAACATCAATGCAATCAAACATCACATCAAACACGTATCATCAAAACAGCATGTGCTTTTAAAACTCACCTCACTGTGATTGATCAATTAGAAGAAAGAAGTTGAGTGGAAAACATTGTCTTTGTGGCTCTTTCAAAGTCTGACAATTAAATGGACAGCGCTTTCTTAGTTGATGATTCATTAATTCAAAACACCCATAAGCACAGGCCCCCCAAAAAACCTGAAGAAAAATAATGATTGTGCCGTTATACAATACTTAGCCTACTGCATATTACGCACAGCAGAAAAACGTTTAAAAAAAATAAATGATTTAAGATGTCTTTGGTACATAATTGGTCTAGCCTATACTCCAAAATTAAACACATTCTAGTAAATCGCCTTTGAGTGTGGATTACCTTATGCTACGTTCCAAAATGTATTTCCATAAGTCTGCGAGAGAACGTATAAGCCTAGGTGATGCTGTTGGTTCACTGATTGAACCAACAGCACCTAGTTAGCCTACAATTATAGTGAATAACAGGGCTGTCATAATTAATGGGCTGGCCCACTACCTTTAGCTACAGAATATCTCAGCACCATGTGTTTCCATCTCTTCCCCTCTCTCCTTCATTCCTTTCTAAAGCGCGCAGAAAGAGGGGCTGTCAACAGTTTAATGAAATATGTTTTGTTGTGAAAACATGTTACGATCGATGTTTCCAAACAGATTTAACTTGGTTTCCCAAATGAAGCACTGGGTAGCTGCAGGAACAGGGCTGGAGAGCCCATGGCGTACAGAGTTTGGGCGGAATATCACCTACTGCGCAGTTAATAGGCTGCATGCTCCTCAAACAGTGGTTGATGTGTGGAATGAAATAACCAGAGTAGCCTACCTAGCATGAATGAGAAAAACAAACTGACATGTCTTTTTTCCCCTGCCCTTGTTCCTGCTCATTTGATAATAGGCCATTCTAAATCTAAACAATTATTTAAATATTAGTAAAGACAAGATTAAATTGAGAAGGAACAGAGACCAAGATTTCTTTTGCAACTTTCTCAAATCATCAATAGGCTATAGTTTTGATTTCTAAGACATTCTAAGGTTTGTATAATCAACAAATAACTCTAAATAGGACCCGTTTAAAATGATCACTGTTATGCTCAACATAGCAACTTCATACGCACACTGGAATGGGAAAAATATCCTTTCTATTTTATTCAGCTAAGTTTGATTATATTCTTCTTACTATACAATCATTTAATATATAATAATGGCACAGGACTTATACACGTCTTGTCTGCTAAATGAACAAACCTCCCCATCCAACTTGACAGAGCTTGAGAGGACCTGCAGAGAAGAATGGGAGAAGCTCCCCAAATACAGGTGTGCCAAGCTTGTAGCGTCATACCCCAAAAAACTCGAGGCTGTAATCGCTGCCAAAGGTGCTTCAACAAAGTACTGAGTAAAGGGTCTGAAAAATGTATTTATTTTTAATACTTTTGTAGCTGTTTTTTTAAAACCTTTGACAAACCTTTTGCTTTGTCATTATGGGGTATTGTGTGTAGATTAATGAGAAAAAACACAAAATGTAATCCATTTTAGAATAAGGCTGTAATGTAACAAAATGTGGAAAAAGTAAAGAGGTCTGAATACTTTCCGAATGCACTGTATGTTAATTAACGGACAATTACCGTGCATGACAATAACTGGCTGACAAAATGTTATGACCACCACAGCCATAGTCCTTACCATCTTGCTCTTAACCAGTTCCTCGATGGCGCTCACCAGCTCTGCTGCACTGGGCGTCTCAGAACTGCACGGACGGACGGACAGACGGGAGGAGCTCTGGACAGGGATGTAGGGAGAACGGTGTTAAAACATTACCCTCAGCGTAGTCTTACTACATGATTTGGCTAAAGGCTCCATTTAATACCATTCCTTTTCAGTTATCCATCAAACAATCAATCAATAAAACTTCCCTTGTGGAACACCCTTTCTAGGGACTAAATTAAAACATTTAATCTGGAGAGACGGACCCAAAACTACTGAAAAGACAATGTAAGAAAACATCGTTTTTTTCTGGACAGATCCCCAAATATTCCTGAGGCATACAGTACATTGAATGACGGGTACAAATGTAGCCTGTATGTTGGTGATGTCTGTAAGTCGGATGTTGGTTTGTTTACGATGGCGTCATCTCTCTTAGTCTACCTTTACAATGTTACTGCTACGGTTGTATTTTTATCCTCTGCTCTCAATGAAAGATCAAATGTTGACCAGAACAAGAAAGAGATTCTAATATGAAGTTGAAGGGTAAAGTGAATCTATGATCACTAAAAGAAAGTGGTTAACATGACAAAATGAAAACAGTGTGCAATGAGTCTCATAGGAACGAGGTCAAATCTCTGACATTTAAAAACAAGAGAAGGAAAGAGGTTACACAGGTGTGTAAGTGAGAAAGGAAATAATGAAAGCTTCACAAAAAGAAAGAGTAAAAAAGAAAAAGTGTAGGAGACTGTAAATGAGAGAGGTGAATGTTATGAGCTGTAAAAAAGAGATACAAAGTGTATGAGATATGAACTCTCAATAATAAGGGAATTGGAAAAAGTGTATGAATGATAATGAACTGGAACTGGACATTTAAAAAGAAAAGAGATGTTAAGCGTATGATATGAGCTTTAAAGAATCAGAGAATAAAAAACAAGATGTGAGATGAGTTAAATATGAACTGTACACTGCAAAAGGACATTGAAAAAGAAAGGAGGTACAGTAAAGTGTATGGGAGAGTCTCACCCTTGCTGTGCTGTCTCCAGACTGTGCTGTGCCCCACTAAGGGTCTGTGTGTGGTGGGGTGGGGTGTTGGGGTGTACCCTCTGGCCACGCCAGGGCTTACAGTAGGTGCCAATTAATCACACGGTGCAATGGGGTTAACGCACACAGGGGGTGAAGACGGGTGAGGAGGGGTGAGGAGGAGGGATTAAGGGGGATCTGAGTCATCGGTTTGTCTGTACAAGTGTTCCCAACGCAAGAAGTTGCACTTAGGTACAGATCTAGGATCAGTTTGCACCAATTTTATCCGGAATAGGGTGAGAACGCAAAACTGACCTTGCATCAGCCTCTAGAGACTTCTACCTACTCTGTTCTGCATGTGCCTCAGAGTTATTCTGAGGGTGCAATCACGCAACGAACGGAGGAGTTACCAGGCAACGAGGCAGATAAATACTTAAAAAAAAATGTAAAGTGCATAATAAAACTTAGAGTAGTTTTTTGAAGGAACCAGTCTGATGATGATAAAATGTTAAATAATCAAAACTAAAAGGAAAGATGGAGAGGGGGAGTAATTCTATAGTTGAATAAAGCCCTGCAGATACTGAGAGCAGAGAGTGAGCAGATTTGAAGAGAGGCTGAGAGAGCAAGCGAGAGTAAGGTAGGCAGAATAAAAGAGAGAGAGAGAGAGAGAGAGAGAGACACACGTTTGGAAGAGTGTCCTTTTCCTCAGAGAGAATCCTAGAAAGACCTAGAAGACAGGAACGGCGTAAAAATTCTACATCTGTTGTCCTTCAACTAACGTTCATAAGAAGAACCGAAAGAAAAACAGCAACTACGTCTATAGTACAGTTACCGATAGGGGGAAAAGAGAGAGAGCGAAAGAGAGAGAAAGAGAGAGAAAGAAAGAGAAAGAGAGAGAGAGAGAGAGAGAGAGAGAGAGAGAACTGAAGTATCGAGGGAAGAGAAAAGGAGGGAAAGAGAGATGGAAGGATTGTTTCAGGAGATGGCGAGGTATGGAAACTGAGACAAAGCAAAGACAGGACATAAATCAAGGTAATGCTATAGCATGGTAAACAGTAAACAGACAGCAAACCAACGATACAGTCGGAAACAAAAACAAAAAGAGAAACACAAATTAGTGTCAGAGAAAAACGCTGCTGCGCCAAGAAAGGGTGAATCCATGACGGCTACAGTAACTGATGCATTTCTATTTGAATAGCAGCCTCAATGTTTCAGAATCAATTTTCATCTAGGCCTGTATTCACAAAGAGTCTCAGAGTAGGATCCCTTCTGCCTTTCATTGTAATGAATAAGAGAAGGGACCCAATCCTAGATCAGCCCTCTTACTCTAAGACGTTTTGTGAATTATGGGCCCTGCTAAGAAGGACGTGATAAGAAAACTAACTCAAATTGATGTAATGTTTGTCTGTAGAATATAATAACAAAATAATCAAACTCATGACTAAATCATAGGAGAGAGAAACCGTAACAGAAAGGATGATTTTGCTGGGTGGGAGATCTTAGATTTACATTTTAGTCATTTAGCAGACACTCTTATCCAGAGAGACATACATGAGCAATTAGGGTTAAGTGCCTTGCTCAAGGGCAAATTTTGTACTATTTTTTATTAACAACAAAAAAACATTTAATTAATAAAATGTTATTATCAGTCTTCTTCTCAAATGAAGGGTAGTTGAAATGGGGGTAGTTTAGGGTTGTTACTGGTTATAAATCTGTCCATTTTTAATGCGTCTACCAGCTGACCTCGGCTCTCTTTTCTTTACCCCCCTACCCACCCCTCCTCCACCTTACCCTCCTGAGAGTCAGGCTGACTGTAGCCCTATTCTCTACCTCCCCTCTCCCCCAATCCTTACCTTGTCGTCCTGTGCGTCAGGCTGCAGTAGGCTGTGTTGCTGGATGGCCATGGGGGGTGGTAGGGGTACAGAGTCGGCCCCCTCCTCACCCTCCTCCTCTCCACAGCTCTGCATCCCAGAGGACGAGGACTTGGACAGGGTCCCACTAGAGAGGCCCTCGTTACGCACTCTCTGTAGAGGAGAGAGAGAGAAGAGAGGGAGAGGGAAAGAGGTTAGATAGAGAGAGAGAGATATAAAGGGCGAGAGAAACAGAGAGAGGAGAGGGTAGAGAGAGAGGGTAGAGAGAGAGAGAAAGAGCGAGAGACAGAGAGAGGGGAGGGTAAAGAGAAAGAGAGAGGAGAGGGTAGAGAGAAAGAGAGAGGAGAGGGTAGAGAGAAAGAGAGAGGAGAGGGTAGAGAGACAGAGAGAGGAGAGGGTAGAGAGACAGAGAGAGGAGAGGGTAGAGAGACAGAGAGAGGAGAGGGTAGAGAGAGAGGAGAGGGTAGAGAGACAGAGAGAGGAGAGGGTAGAGAGACAGAGAGAGGAGAGGAGAGGGTAGAGAGAAAGAGAGGAGAGGGTAGAGAGAAAGAGAGAGGAGAGGGTAGAGAGACAGAGAAGACACAGACACACAGAAGACTTTGAGGTCTCCCCCTTACCTCCTCCACAGTCTCGTCCTGGGGTGTAGCAGCGCTGTCGTCAGAGTCTTTCTGGGTGCTGCCCGTCATCTCGCCACTCTTCCTCACCTTCTTGTGTTTGTGCGCCAGCTTCTTCACGTGCCCGTCTGCCTTGCCACTGCTCAGACGACGCACTGGGCTGGTCAGCCACTTACGCAGGGTGTTACCTGGGACAAGGGGGTAGAGAATGTTAACACTGCCATCTAGGCACGCACAAACACACCTTCTCCTTTCGACCACTTTGAATTTAGAACTGTCTATTCAATCCCTTTTTAAAAAATTGGCGAGGTGCGTGTGTTTACCTGGTCGTTTAGGTCCGGGCGAGGTGTGTGAGCCCATGCCGTGATGCCCAGGCTGCAGGGTGGCAGAGGAGCCTGGCATGATGGAGTCATTACTACACACTGACAGAGTGTCTGGATAGAGAGAGAGGGAGGAGGGGGAGCAAAAGAGAGGTTATCAAAGACGCAAAAGGGCTTGAACACACCCATAACACATCAAACAATAACCAATATTATAACCTGGGGTGTTCGAGCCCTGAATGCTGATTGTGTGACAGCCGTGGTATATCAGACCGTATACCACAGGTATGACACAACATGTATTTTTACTGCTCTAATTATGTTGTTAACCAGTTTATAATAGCAATAAGGCACCTCGGGTTTGTGATATATGGCCAATATACCATGGCTAAGGGCTGTGTCCGGGCACTCCGCGTTACGTAGTGCGTAAGAACAGCCCTTAGCCGTGGTATATTGGCCATATACCACATCCCCTCTGGCCTTATTGCTTAAATATAGCGCTTTTCTGAAACCCAAAGACACTACCCCCTACTACAGATCTCCTAACCCACCTTTATGGTTGAATATCCCCTCCATCTCCATGGAGGAGCGTGAGTGGGCGATGCAGAGCATGGCGCAGGGTACCAGTCCCTCGTGGGCAGGGGAGCGGTCCGTGGTCCGCACCAGACACCAGTCAGGCTTGTCATGGCACCTCTCCAGGACCTCCACAGTCTGGCCCCTTCGGACGGTCAGCTCGTTGCTGTTACCAGCCATGAAGTCATGGATCACCACGGTCAGCTCACAGCCACCGGACAGCTGGAGAGGAGAGAGAGATGGTCAGGGGGAATGTAGAATCCTAGGAGGAGGTGAATAGATCATTATTACATCATTCCCCTAGCAGGGTAAAGCAGGCAACAAAGTCCTCAGGTCCTTTTCAACTGAAGCCTTCTCTTCATGATAAAATGTAATTTTAGAAATACTGTCTGCTGTTCTCACCTGTCAATGTTCTGTGAGGCCAGAGAGACCAGAGTGCGTGTGTGTGCTCACCTTGTCACTGTCCAGTGTGTTCTGTGAGGTGCGTGAGGCAATAGAGATGGTGTCTGGTTGGCTGCTGCCATCACCCTGGCTGTCCAAGTCCTCTCCATCCCTATCAAAGCCCAAACACAGACAGAGGTCAGTGTGTAAGTGTGTGTGTGTATACACGCATATGAGTGTATGTGTGTCTCTGTGTGTGTAGGTGTGTATAGTATACTAATGCACTTGTGTACCTGTACCTGCGGTGTCCCTTGTGGTGCTTGGCGGTGGCAGACTTAGGGATGTGTATGGGTTCCTTCAGAGCTCCTCTCAGGTGGATGGTTCGATCCTGAATCACCTCCCTGATGTGTTTGATCCAGTCCTGCTTGTTCTCAATGCTCGACGCCTGCCATTGGCCAGGGAGGAGGGGTCAAGAATTAATTCACCAAATCACCACGGTCTCTGAAGTCATATTTTTGTCTAAACAGTTCCATAGACACACCCCCCCCCGGAGAAGAAACAGTTATATTCCAATACCCACATTAGCATACCATTTAGAATGCCTGTGGATTACATGGCTTCATTCTAAGTAGTAAGCTAGTGTGGACATTGAAACACAGAAAAAGGAGAGTAGGAGAGGAGACAGAGAGAAGGTCACAGTAGAGTATTGATATGCAGCCGAGGGCTGTGTTAGGTGTTAGGCTAGTTAGTACAGTATTACTCACCATTGATCCATGTTTGCATCCCTGACTTGGCTTTGGTTCAAATATAGAATAGAGAATTTCACTTTTTTGTTTTTAGTTAATTTATATGACATTTTCTATGAGGACAGAATGTCTCGAGATGATGGACGGACAACAGTTACAGTATTTTGGTGGTGGCCAGTTGGTTATGTGGTTAATATGGGCAGCACAGGTAGATGAGCAGAATAGGAACAGAGTCAATATATTGTGTCAGACACATCGGGTTAGGAGTAGGGAAACATACTTTTCAACCACTGGCACAAACATAAAGCTTCAGTATTAAAACTAGCTTTGGAGGTGGGTGTTAAAGAAAGGAAGATGTTCAGTTTGGTTAGGAGAGAAAAAAAGAGAGATGGAAAGAGAGGAGAAAAGGAAGATGAGTGAGAGAGGGGGAGGTGTCAAATCATGAAACAAGAAGTGATCCATTTTTTCTACACAATAAATATGCATAGGCCTGTACTCCAAACAAAGGATGTAGAATGTAGTGGGAGCGTGTGGGAGTTTAGGGGTTAAAGTTCATGTCAGTGGTGTCGGCGTAAGCATGTTAGCCCACGGTTGGTTAGCGAACGAACGGTTAATATTCAGAGATACAAACATAAACAAAACAGCCCCAGACACAGATGTACTGTACTAGACTAGACTGTATGATAGAACAGTCATTAGACACAACACAGAGAGATAAATAGACCCAAGTAACATATGTATAGAGATACGAAGCTTCACATCCACCAGGCAGCAGCATAGAGTCATGCAATCAAATGGGGAAGATGAAAAGGGGGGAGGAGAAGAGAAGAGAAGGAAAAGAGAAGATGGGGAGAGGGAAGTAAAAGAAAGGAGGAGAGTAAAAAGGCAGAGAGAGGAGGAGAGCGAGAGCGAGCAGAGAGAGGAGATAGATAGGAGAGGTGAGGAGAGAAAGGATAGGAGCAGAGGAGAGAGAGAGAGAGAGAGAGAGAGAGAGAGCGAGAGCGAGAGAGAGCAAGAGGAGAGAAAGGAGAGGAGAAAGAAAGGAGAGGAGAGAGAAGGGAGAGGAGAGAGAAGGAGAAGAGGAGAGAGAAAAGAGAGAAAGGAGAGGAGAGAGGGATGTGAGGTATTCTTCTCTGTTCTTACCTTGAGTACGATCTTGTTGTCGGAGGTGGGGGTGCGTCCCACCCACAGAGCAAACTTACAGGGGTCTCCCTCAACGTGCTCTGTTACCCCCAACTCTGACGTCTGGAGAGAGGGAGACAAATTACTGCCATCTTATATGAATTCCTTTGGCAATATGGAATACGCATCTGTCTATTTCTAGCCAATGACACACCAGAAACAGAGAGAGATAGAGACAACTAAAGAGAAAGAAAGAGAGAGACAGACAAAGAGAATGACTAAAACAGAAAAGAGAGAGAGACAAGAGAACGTTGTACTCACGTAAAGTTTGCTCTTGTACATGTACTTGCTCCGTCCGTTGGAGTCTTTGACCTCCTTGCTGAAGATGAGGGACATCTCGAAGAGGAAGAGGTGACGCTCGCGTCCCTTACGGATCAGAGTTTTAGGATCCCACACATGGAAGGACTCCTGCAGGATTAACTCTCCCTGAGACTCAATGTTCTCATCAAAACCTACAGGAGAGGGGGAGGGAGGGAGGGAGAGAGGGAGGGAGGGAGGAGGAAGAGAGTGTTAAAGAGTTACTTCACCATGCGTATGTGCATAAGCATAGTTGACTTTGAGTGTGTGTGTGTGCACATGCGTGCGTGTGTAAGTGCGTGTGTGTCTCTCTCACCCTCCAGCATTGAGAGGTGCATGGCGTCGTTAGCTCTCTTGGGGACACTGAGCATGACCTCCAGTCCATCCTTAATCTCTCCTTTTCCCTCCTCACAGCACGTCAGCAGCTCCTACATACACCAGAGAGGTACCATCAACAAATACCCTTTGAAAGCAAATACGTCATTTTTATTGTGAATGATAATAAGCCCATTAGGGGGATTACCCATAACCTGGGATGTACTGGTGAACAAAAAGACGAGCTGAACGCCGGGCAGAGATGGCAGGTAACGCTGATGCTAACTAGCGTGATGGGTGCATAAAAGCTACTCACCAAATAACAAGGTATGTCCCTACATTCCTGCTCATCACAATGTAAACATAAGCAAATATGAACAAACATTTGTAGAGGTTGTGTATGTGCTTTATGAAAGTGGGTTGCTATGGTTACCTTGAGCAGGAGCTGGTACTTGGTGATTCGCTGAACAGGCTTGATCAGGTAGGAGGAGATGGAGTTGGCCAATCGGTGCCTCTGCTGGATTTCCTGTACATGCCCACACAGAGAAACACAAAGCTGTGATTGGGTGCAGGGAGCTGTCAGTCACAGCATGGGCCAATAGGAGGGCAGGATACTCACATCAAAGTAGGGTCCAGCATGCTCTAGGATGAGCTGAGTGGAGTCTGGTTTGTTCTTACAGTAGTTGACGTACATCTGGAACTTATCAGCCTGGACACACAGATACACAACAAAGAGTTACAAAGAGTGGGTTGTGCCGTGGCGGAGATCTTTGTGGGCTATACTCGGCCTTGTCTCAGGATGGTAAGTTGGTGGTTGGAGAGATCGCTCTAGTGGTGTGGGGGCTGTGCTTCGGCAGAGTGGGTGGGGTTATATCCTGCCTGTTTGGCCCTGTCCGGGGGTATCGTTGGACGGGGCCACAGTGTCTCCCGACCCCTCCTGTCTCAGCCCCCAGTATTTATGCTGCAGTAGTTTATGTGTCGGGGGGCTAGGGTCAGTCTGTTATATATGGAGTATTTCTCCCCTCTTATCCGGTGTCCTGTGTGAATTTAAGCATGCTCTCTAATTCTCACTTTCTTTCTTTATTTCTCTCTCACGGAGGACCTGAGCCTTAGGACCATTCCTCAGGACTACCTGGCCTGATGACTCCTTGCTGTCCCCAGTCCACCTGGCCGTGCTGCTGCTCCAGTTTCAACTGTTCTGCCTGCGGCTATGGAACCCTGACCTGTTCACCAGACGTGCTACCTGTCCCAGACCTGCTATTTTCAACTCTCTAGAGACAGCAGGAGTGGTAGAGATACTCTGAATGATCGGCTATGAAAAGCCAACTGACATTTACTCCTGAGGTGCTGACCTGTTGCACCCTCGACAACCACTGTGATTTTTATTATTTGACCCTGCTGGTCATCTATGAACATTTTAAAATCTTGGCCATGCTCTGTTATAATATCCACCCGGCACAGCCAGAAGAGGACTGGCCATCCCTCATAGCCTGGTTCCTCTCTAGGTTTCTTCCTAGGGTTTGGCCTTTCTAGGGAGTTTTTCCTAACCACCGTGCTTTTACACCTGCTTTGCTTGCTGTTTGGGGTTTTAGGCTGGGTTTCTGTACAGCACTCTGTGACATCAGCTGGTGTAAGAAGGGCTTTATAAATACATTTGATTTGATTTAAAACAAATGTAGCTACTCAAAAGTGCCTAGTTAAATAAAGGTTAAATAAATAAATAAATAAATAGATAAAACGTAAAAAAGGCATAATATTCCTTTTTGACCAATCACATAAGTAGAGATACTCAGTCTTTATACCTGTCCTAAGAAATCATTATTTGTACCTATTCTAAGAAATCATTCTCTATCTATATCACAGATGTTACTTTTATTTTCTATTTTTTAACTTCTTAAACATTTTTGGTTAAGGGCTTGTAAGTAAGCATTGTAAGGTCTACACCTGTTGTATTCGGCGCATGTGACAAATACAATTTGATTTGATTTTATTTTGATCACAAACCTACATTCGGCCATATTATGAACCTACTCACTTGTCTTGAGAAAGACAAGAACAGAAACACACTCACTCACCCAGGTGACGAAGCAGTGGCCCACATCTTCTGGTAGCTGTTCATACTTCTCCAGCTCTTTGAGGAAGATACTGTTGAAAAAGGAGAGAAGAGGAGAGGGATGATTGAGGGATGAGAGGGAGGAAGAGAGAGAGAGAGGGAGGACGTGAGCAAACACAATAAAACTAGAGAATAACTCCTGTTTGTATGCATAGCTTCAGCACTGGAAATTAACCAGGAAGTTAACTTAACAAACAAATTGTTTTATTTTATAGCGGATATATGTTGTTGTGGATGTACTAGGGAGAATGACTCCGGGAGCGTGACTTACTTGTGATGGAACTCATAGAGGTCCACCATGTTCCCGAAGATGATGTGTTCCTTGTTGACAATGCCGGGAGGGATCTCCTCTACCCCACTGGTCATCTCCCACAGGTATGTCTGGAGGGAGGAGGATGGAGAGAGGGGGTTAGATCACACACATGGAGGGGCCAGATATATCAGATCGATTAGGTCACAGCCGCTGCATTTAATGGAACTCTACACGGCAACCCTACATGTTATATGTACATGTGTTGTGTTATTGGTCTTCCATGTTGGTCAGATGTTTTTCCACATGTGTTGTGTTAAAATTTCACAAGGTGGCGCCAGACTTTGGCAGCAGAATCCCACTATAGGTAAGGGGGTAGACAAAGAGAGAGAGTAGGTTTACTTACGTCCGTACACTCCCTCAGGTCTCGCACATAGGTCTTCTCTGTCTGGATCAACTCAGCCATGATGAACCTACATACACACACACGTGCGCACACCCAGACACGTGCGCACACCCAGACACACACGGTTAGCCTCTTTTGCTGATACATATCATTATCAATAGAATCCTTCTAGTCTCTCTGCTCTGTCCATTTACACGGATGAATCGTGTTGAAGTCATGTCTAGTTGTGGCTGTTTAGTGTGTCCTGTAGTAATCAGATGATGAGTGGGGATGACTGGTTGATTGACTTTTGGGCTTGCTTGATTATGAGTGTCACTGATCTAAATCGGTGTCAAGAAGTTAAGAGGAAGTGATGACGTACTCCTTCCTGCGAGCGGACTTGCGTTTCTCCTCGTTGAGTTCGTGAGCCGCGTCTCTCAGCTTGACCTCTGACCCCTGAGGTGTGGCCGGAATTATATCCAACTGGAGATCCTTACTCTGGCAGAGAGAGAGGGAGAGAGTGATGGAGGGAGAAGTTTGGAGAGACATGGGGTGAGATGATTTACAGAAGATACAGAAGGTTGTGTACCCAAAAAGTACTTTTAAAGAGTGTAGTGATTTTATTATTATTAGGGAACGGACCAATGTTTCTGCTAAAAGCCATCTTCAGTGTGCAGAGATGATTTTTCCATAATGGTTTCCAGCAACCATTATATGGACACCTCACCCCACCAACCAAACCCCCCCACACACCATCCCCACCCCCACCAACCCCCCTACACCCACTTGACTTACAGCCTTGGAGTTAGAGTCAGATGAGATGCCCAGTGCCTTCTCCAGACTGGTCCGGTACTTGTCCATACGCAGGGAGAAGTCTCTGTAGCGTTTGTCCACCGCTGTCACCCACTTCTTTATCTCCACAGCGTGACTATGGCCCTTATCACAGAAGCCATCCGCTAGCTGGATCAGCAGCTTCACACGCTCTTTGGTTTGCTGGAGGGAGAAGGGGGAGGAGGAGAAAGGGGAGAGAGATAGGGTTTGATTTAAAATGTGTAATGTTTGGTCTAAAAAATGTTATGACGTGAATATGTGTGTGTGTGTGTGTGTGTGTTCCTTTCTACCCTGGCTGTGATGTGGAAGTCTTCGTGCTCCTTCAGCAGCTCCTGTGTGTGGTGGATACTGGAGCCGGTGGAGGTGTGTGTTGACAGGTAGAACTCTCCGGTGTCATGGATCCACTCCAGAGCCTGAGGACACACACACACAGATCATTGAGGTAAAGGGGTAGACAGAGGTTACAGATGAGAGGACAGAAACAGAGAATGGAAGAAGAGAGAACAGCCATTTTGACTGTTGTTAGAGCTTTGAGTAAGAAAGACAAAGAGAGAAAGAGAGAGCTAGAGAGAGCTAGAGAGAGCTAGAGAGAGATATAGAGAGCTAGAGAGAGATATAGAGAGAAAGAGAGAGAGATAGAGAGCTAGAGAGAGATATAGAGAGCTAGAGAGAGATATAGAGAGCTAGAGAGAAATAGAGAGCTAGAGAGCTAGAGAGAGATATAGAGAGCTAGAGAGAGATATAGAGAGCTAGAGAGAGATATAGAGAGATATAGAGAGCTAGAGAGAGATATAGAGAGCTAGAGAGAGATTTATTTACTACCATTTTATATTATTTTTTGTTATTGTTTCTAATTTTATTACAATGTATACTGTATACATTGTTGCTTTGGCAATATTGACACAATGTTTTTCATGCCAATAAAGCAGCTTGAATTTGAATTTGAATTTGAGAGCTACAGAGAGAAAGAGAGAGCTACAGAGAGATATAGAGAGATAGAGAGTGTGTGTAAATTGTGTGTGTACCTGTTTGGCGCTGCGTTCGAACACCACGTATTGCTGACACTGGTCTAACCGTCTTTTCCTCATGGTCCAGAAATGGAGAACACGGTTCTCTCTCTGTAACAACTCATTCAGGATGTCTGACCACAACAGAGATTACATTAGATTAGATAGATAGATGTTTTGGGGGTGATTTAGGAATAGGTGAAAGGTAGAATTACCACACAGTGTGTGTACGTGTGTGATACTCACTCTTGACCTGTTGTTCCGGTGCTTTGACATGGCTGAGCATCCCAGGCATGTTAACACTGTTCCTGTGCATGTACTTCAGGAACACATCAGCATTACGTCTGGCCAGGGTACATGCCTAGGGAAAGACACACACAGTTAGAGACATGGGTAATAGCTGTATACGTGTGTGTGTGTGTGTGTGTGTGTGTGTGTGTTCTTACCTTGAGGAAGGCCTCTTTCTGTTCCAGGTGTTTGCTGATCATGGGGGTGACGTGGTCTGACTCACAGTTAGGACCCAGTTTGTCAGCCCCCCCACACCAGTCCTCTTCCCTCTTATACTCCTGCTCCAGGCTCTCCAACACACTGCACACCTACAGATCGCAACATAGGATTAAAACTACAGCTCCCATAACACACCACAGCTCCCATGATATTCCAGGAGGCTTTCCAGCACACCTACAGGACACAGCACAGGCTCAGTCAGTCTCCTTAACTAAAGCTAAGCTACTAACGTAACTAGCTAGTTATCTCTACTAGAGCTAAATTAACTGGATACCAAGAGCAATAGTGCCCCCTACCTGTTTGGAGGTCTTGTAGATGGCTACAGAAGTATTTATCTAATGATGTTATTAGGGAATTACAATACCTATTAGAGTACTAGCTCCCTACCTGTCATTACATAATAAACCATAACTATAACAGTCACAGCACCCCCTACCTGTTCGGAGGTCTTGTAGAAGGCTACAGAGGCGTTGACTAGTTTCAGCCTGTCCTCCATCTTCAACATGAGCTGCTGCCAGTGGGACGCTACGTTCTCAGCACAGTCTCTGATCAGGTCCATGTCATAGTGGTTGGCCTGGAGTAACGCCTCAGCCTTCTGCTGCACCTGCAGAGCACTCTGGTGGGTTTTCTAGGAGGAGGACAGGTGGGATGGCGAGAGAGTTAGAATATCATAGCTCTGTGTTGCACCTTATATTAGAGTTTTATTATAGAATATCAGATATGTTTAAAGAAATGAGTGGGGGAAAGGTAAAAAGTAGAGGGAAGGCCAGAGAAAGTGGGAGAGATGACGTGAAATCTGAGCTTGTGAGATCAGGCTGGTTAAACAAGGCTAGAGAGATATAGAGCTACTGTAGAGATTAAGAAACATAAAGAGAGAATATATATATGTACTTATTATTGTCTATAAAAAAAGATGTGTGTTGGTGTTTGCGTCGCGGAGTGATGAGCTCACCTCGATGGCATGCTGGAACTGTTCGTGTTCTCTCTGTAGCTGTTCTGCTTCCTGTAGAGAACTGGCTGTGATCAGACCAGCATTCAGCATAGACTCCCCATTACGGATCCAGCCCAGGACCTGCACAGACCAGGAACAAGGATATAAGCTATCATGATAGCATTTTAGTACTGTTTCCACTGGTACTTAGTTGGTATTTACTATGTCATTATTTCTACTGGTATTTAATAGGAAATTATGTGGTATCAATTGATGGTTTTAGTGTCATCTGTGTGTGTGTGTGTGTGTGTGTACCTGTTTGACTTCGGCCTGCAGGTGTCGTAACTGTACACACTGCTCCAGGTGTCTCCTGTGTTGTTCGCCTGCTACGTCCAACTCCTGTTGCTTCTCATGGAGGAACTCCAGCAGGTCCTGAACACGAGTAGCCATGTCCACATCTCTGTCACACAGCAACTCTACACCTGGAGGGAGAGGAGGGAAGGGAGAGATGGGAAAAGAGAAGAGAAGGAGTGAGAGAGCGGGAGAAAGGCAAGGAGAGAGAGCAAAAGTCATTCCACGCCTACTACAAAACGAGCTATCATAGTAGCTCATTTTCTGTGTGTGTGTCTGCATATCTGTGTGTACTGCACACGTGTGTACTGCTACTCACCAGAGGCCTGTACTTCGTTGACGTACTGCAGCAGCTCCTGTCCCTGGTGGATGACGTCAAAGGTCAGGTTGTTCATGGTCAGGGCCTTGTCAGCGTGGTGCTGGAGTCTCTGTTCTGCCAGGGTCAGGTCCTCTGTATCAAACTCACTCATCTGAACACTCAACTCCTCGTTCCACGACTCCAGGTCTGAGATGATCTGGGTGGGAGAGAGAGAGAGAGATAGGTGAGATATATAGACTCCAGGTCTGAGATGATCTGGGGGGAAGAGATATATCGACTTCAGGTCTGAAACGATCTGAGAAAGACAGAGAGAGAGAGGGACAGGGACAGAGAAAGACAGACAGGTGTGGATACACACAAGTACACACATAAGGGAAAAACATGCACACACACAAGGTGAAGATACACACGTGTATGACATGAATCAGGTCATCTGAAGACTACGTGTACTCACTGAGCTAAAGCCGAAACAAGGGTACTTTACAGGAACCACCTCTGCCACACACACCCTTTCCACACACTCACGTCAATGGCGTCCCTCTCGAAGATGCGTAGCTGCAGGAAGAGTTCTAGTTTGATCTTCCTCTCCTGAAACAGCTCCTCCATCTGAGCCTGGGCCTCGTCCAGCTGCTGTAGGACACTCTCAATGTGGTTGATAGAGCTGTTGTGGGGAGTCTTGTTACTGGAGATAGCAGAGTCCCTACGACACAAGAGAACACACACACACACACACATTGAAGAAAACACAAAATTGGACGTACACACACACACTTTATTCGGTGCCACACCGTTATGAAACCAGCATTATGTAACAATACTCAGAGGAGAAAATACACCAGGGATGGAGACAGAGAGAGAGATCGCTTCAGTGTGTGTGTGTGTGTGTGTGTGTGTGTGTAGGAGAGCCAGGTCTCACCCCACACACTTGATATAAATACAACCAGAATCCTGGTCAGAGCAGTCAAATACATGCAGCTCTCTAACTGTCAACCTCCTCCTACTTCTCATCTCTCCCTTTCAATTCCCTTTCTCTCTCTCCTCTGCCAGTTCACTATGGGAGAATGCTGTTCTCGCTCTCTCTCCTCTGCCAGTTCACTATGGGAGAATGCTGTTCTCGCTCTCTCTCCTCTGCCAGTTCACTATGGGAGAATGCTGTTCTCTCTCTCTCTCCTCTGCCAGTTCACTATGGGAGAATGCTTCTCTCTCTCTCTCCTCTGCCAGTTTGCTATGGGAGGCTGTTGTTCTCTCTCTCCTCCTGTTGTCTCTTCCATCCTACTCACCTTCTGCCCACTCTCTGAAACTTTCATATTTTGCTCAGTTACTTCCAAATTATTTTGTGTTAGCACGTCTGTGGGTGTGTGTGTATATACGTGCACGTCTGTCCCTGTATGTGCGTGTGTTAGTCCCAGCCTGTGGGTGTGTGTCTCGTGTCTGTCCCTGTATGTGCGTGTGTTAGTCCCAGCCTGTGGGTGTGTGTCTCGTGTCTGTCCCTGTATGTGCGTGCTCTACCTGAGCTGCTGGATGAGGTCCTCTCCCTCCTTGATGACGTTGACAGTGACCTGCAGGGTGGTCTGCTGCTGCTGGCTGAAGCGTTTGATCAGGTCCTGCACCGCCTCCACAGACTCAGCATACACATCATCTAGCAACTCCTTCTGCAGCTCCTCCAGCCACGTCCACAGCTAGGGACAGAGAGTTAATACACACACCTACCCAGCATGTCGCACACACACAATCCAGCAGAATGTTGCACTACTCCCGCAAAACACACACACACACACATCCTCCCCCACACACACACACACTTTGTACCTCTTTGACATGTGTGTGGAAGGCGACAGACATGTCGAGCAGGACTTTGCGTTGCTCCACCCTCCTAACAAAGTCCTGGATGCGGTCCTCTAGCTGGTGGGCTGCCTGGTAGATCTCCTCTGGATCACACTCTCCTGTCTGGGCCAGCTGCTCGGCCGCCTCCAGCAGCTTGTCAGCGTTAGTATAGGTGTTCTGGAGGAGGGACAGAACCATTACACAGACAAAGAGACAGGATGGGGAGAGAGACAGAGAGGGGGAGTGAGAGAGAGAGAGAGAGAGAGAGGACAGTTAACAAGAGAAAGGGAGGAGAGAAACTTGACTGAATATATTTAGTGAAAAGATAGAGAGGAAGTATGTGATAGAGAGACGGAGTATGTGATAGAGAGAGGAAGTACTGTATGTCATAGAGAGAGGAAGTACTGTATGTGATAGAAAGAGGAAGTACTGTATGTGATAGAGAGATGGAGTATGCAATAGAGAGGAAGTACTGTATGTGATAGAGAGATGGAGTATGCGATAGAGAGAGGAAGTACTGTATGTGATAGAGAGATGGAGTATGTGATATAGAGAGGAAGTACTGTATGTGATAGAGAGAGGAAGTACTGTATGTGATAGAGAGAGGAAGTACTGTATGTGATAGAGAAAGGGAGCATGCGATAGAGAGAGGAAGTACTGTATGTGATAGAGAGATGGAGCATGCAATAGAAAGAGGAAGTACAGTATGTGATAGAGAGATGGAGTATGCAATAGAGAGGAAGTACTGTATGCGATAGAGAGATGGAGTATGCGATAGAGAGAGGAAGTACTGTATGTGATAGAGAGATGGAGTATGTGATAGAGAGAGGAAGTACTGTATGTGATAGAGAGA
>QNTS01000773.1:294418-318354 GCA_003317085.1 Hucho hucho | reverse complement strand
GGGGAAGGGAAGGGAAGGAAGAGGGAGAGGGAGAGAGAGAGGGGGGGGGATGCTATTCAGATAACAGACAAATAAATATACAGATATTTCATAACAAGCCAAAAACAAAATAATTGGAGTCAGCACTTTGTCCATACATAAAAAACATCTCACAGGCAAAGGACATAAAATCTATGTTAGTGGATCACAGTGATTCTTCTGAAGGTAAAACATAAATACAAGGATTGAGTGATACAAGTATGGAAGGACGCCAGCTTTGTAATAGCTACCTATGGTCTCCCTACTGACCTATCCTCAGAGCATCTCAACTAATCAGGGTATGTGCGCACACCAGAGGGGGACAGAGACAAAACAAAAAGATAATCACATTTTGATAAACTCCCATATGTATTGGGTGAAATGCCACAGTGTGCAGCAATAACAGGTTTGTGACCTGTTGCCACTAGAAAAAGGCAATGAAAAGGCAGTGAAGAACAAACACCATTGTAAATACAACCTACATTTATGTTGATTTATTTTCCCTTTTGTACTTTTTGCACATCATTACAACACTCTATATAGACATAATGACATTTGAAATGTCTTTATTCTTGTGGAACTTTTGTGAGTGTAATGTTTACTGTACAGAGAGAGAGACAGAGAGAGACAGAGAGCAAGAGAGACAGAGAGCAAGAGAGACAGAGAGCAAGAGAGACAGAGACAGAGACAGAGAGACAGAGACAGAGACAGAGAGCAGAGAGCAAGAGAGACAGAGCAAGAGAGACAGAGAGCAAGAGAGACAGAGAGAGTGATTGTATTGATTTTAGAGCAGAGCTAAATGTCAGTGCTGGTTTCCATCATGTATCTGAGGCAATACATTAGATTCATCTCCTGCTTTAAAGGGGTAATCTGCAGTTGAAACAATAACAAGGCATTCTATCATTCATTTATACGTCAGAAAATATACCGTGCATTCGGAAAGTATTCAGACGCCTTGACCTTTGCCAAAATATGTTAAAGCCTTATTTTAAAATGTATTAAATAAATGTTTTACATGATCAATCTACACACAAAACCCTATAATGACAAAGCAAAAACAGGTTTTTAGAATTGTTTTCAAATTTATTAAATATAAAAAACTTAAATAATTACACTTACATAAGTATTCATACCCTTTACTCAGTACTTTGTTGAAGCACCTTTGGCAGCGATTACAGCCTCAAGTCTTTGAGTATGACGCTACAAGCTTGGCACACCTGTATTTGGGGAGTTTCTCCCATTCTTCTCTGAAGATCTTCTCAAGCTCTGTCAGGTTGGATTCGAAGCATTGCTGCACAGATATTTTCAGCCCTTTACAGAGATATTCGATCTGGTTCCAGTCCGGGCTCTGGCTGGGTCACTCAAGGACATTCAGACACTTGTCCCGAAGCCACTCCTGCGTTGTCTTGGCTGTGTGCTTAGGGTGGTTGTCCTGTTGGAAGGTGAACCTTGGCCCAAGTCTGAGGTCCTAAGCGCTATGGAGAAGGTTTTCATCAAGGATCTCTCTGTACTTTGCTCCGTTCATCTTTCCCTCGATCCTGACTAGCCTCTCAGTCCCTGCCACTGAAAAACATTCCCACAGCATGATGCTGCCACCACCATGCGTCACCGTAGGGATGGTGCCAGGTTTCCTCCAGACATGATGCTTGGAATTCAGGCCAAAGAGTTCAACCTTGGTTTCATCAGACCAGAGAATCTTGTTTCTCATGGTCTGAGAGTCCTTTAGGTGCCTTTTGGCAAACTCCAAGTGGGCTGTCATGTGCCTTTTACTGAGGAGTGGCTCCCGTCTGGCCACTACCATAAAGGTCTGATTGGTGGAGGGCTGCAGAGATGGTTGTCCTTCTGGAAGATTGTCCTTCTGGAAGGTTCTCCCATCTCCACAGAGGAACTCTGGAGCACTGTCAGAGTGACCATCGGGTTCTTGGTCACTTCCCTGACAAGCCCCTTCTCCCCTGATTGCTCAGTTTGGCCAGGCGGCCAGCCCTAGGAAGAGTCTTGGTGGTTCCATTTAAGAATGATGGAGGCCACTGTGTTCTTGGGGACCCCATTTTTGGGTACGCTTACCCAGATCTGTGCCTCAACACAATCCTGTCTCTGAACTCTACGGGGACAATTCCTTCAACCTCATGGCTTGGTTTTTTCTCTGACATTCACCGTCAACTGTGGGACCTTATATAGACAGGTGTGTGCCTTTCCAAATCAAGTCCAATCAATTGAATTTACCACAGGTGGACTCCAATCAAGTTGTAGAAACATCTCAAGGATGATCAATGGAAACGGGATGCACCTGAGCTGAATTTTGAGTCTCATAGCAAAGGGTCTGAATACTTATGTAAATAAGGTATCTGTTTGTTTTTTTATACATTTGCAAACATTTCTAAAAACCTGTTTTCGCTTTGTCATTACGAGGTAGTGTGATGATTGATGAGGATTTTTATTTAATTTAATCAATTTTAACAAAATGTGGAAAGAGAGAAGGGGTCTGAATACTTTCTGAATGCACTGTATGTACTGTAGCAACTGCAGAACGCCTCTGAAGCCATCCATTTCATAACCATTATGTAAGCCAGTATGGACACAGCTTCTAGTTATCTAATAGCCCGCTGCTCAGTGTGTGCGTGTGTTGTGTGTTGATTCCGGTCTGTGTGTTCTTACCATGCAGTTCATAGCGAAGTGGTTGTGTTGAGTCTGTAGCTCCATGGCGTGAGGGTGGTTGTTGCCGATCTCTGTGTAGCCGGCCAGGAACAGACCCTTGTTGTGCATGATCCAATCAAACATCTGTAAAAGTCACACACACACACACACACACACGTTAGAGATGGGATAGGGCAGGAAGCCAACCGCTACAGATGGTAGAGTGTGTTTGTGGGTGTTTCTTTGTGTGTACTGTATGTGTTGAGTGTCTATGCTTTCACATGTGCATGTAGAAACGTGAGCGCGCAAAAACACTTGCTTGCACGTGTGTGTGTGTGTGTATATATATATATATATATCTGCACATAGCACAGGGAGAAGAGCGATGGACTGAGTGTCAGAAGAGAAAACCAACAGGCTTTTCAGAGCCAACTACTGTCTACGGTGTCCTAGCAACAAGCCCTTACCGCAGCCCAACACTGCAATCTGTCTACTTTACTGAAACGATCCATCTATTATGCCCTATTTATCAGTATATTAGACTAGAACTATTCACCCCCCTTCACACACACAGCAAATCATACTAGCACTAGTAACTGTTGCACTTTTCTTTTCCTTTACTATTCATCCATCCATCCATCCATCCATAGTACCTTCTCAGCGTCCTGTTCAAAGAGGCGTAGCTGGAAACACTGGTCCAGCTGCAGTTTCCTGATGTGCCAGGCCTGGTGGAGGTGTTGCCGTGTGGTGTGTAGTTTGTCCAGCAGGGTGGCGACGCGCGGCACCAGCCCCTGGGTGTCAGCGTTACACACACCGCTGGCGTTAGAGTTCCTGTACGACTCACTGCTCTGGATACGCTGCAGCAACCTGGGAGAGGACACACACAACATACACACACACAGACAGAGTGGGAGAGAGAGGACACACACACACAGACATCATCAGAAGAGTAAAATTAGCATCACCATCAGTCTGTTTGTGAGTGAGTGAGTGAGTGAGTGAGTGAGTGAGTGAGTGAGTGAGTGAGTGAGTGAGTGAGTGAGTGAGTGCACGCATGTCTGCGTCAATGTGTGTGTGCCTGTGTACGTGTGGTGCATAACCTACCTCTGTCCCTCCGTATCCAGTTCCTCTATAGGAGCTTTGATGACCTTCTTCTTCAGCGTGGCGTGTTCCTCTATCATGCGCCGTGCCCCGTCCAGGTCCGTAGGGAAGTCTTTCCTTGCCACCACCTCCTGCATCTCCTCCAGCCTCGACAACATGTGACCCGCGTGCCCCGTAAACTCCTCAAACGCAACTCGCACCTGGAAAAGGACGCAGATATGGATGGATTGATTAACTTCTGGTTGTAGTACTGACTAAGACAGCTACATTGTGTGTGTGTGTGTGTGTGTGTGTGTGCGTATTTTAGTTTCTATCTATATCTCTTATCTAAAAAAAGGCAAACCATTGATTCATTGATTGATTAATTGATTGGCAGGATGTACCTCGATCCACTCATCATGGTTGTATTCAAGACTTCCCTCGAAGTCAGCGGTCAGCTGGGAGGGGTCAACCACCTTAGATAGACCCTCCAACGATACCATGGTGGTCTAGAGAGAATACGGGAGACGGGGGAGGAAGAGAGATGAAGAAAGATGACGAGGGAAGGGAAAGATAGGGACGAGAGGGAGGGATAGAGAAGGTTTTAATCAATTCCAACCGAATCATCACAGGTTTTTGGTTAACAATGGTAGACAGGACCAGGAAAAGTTCTGTGCCCACCCCGTGCCCACTCTGTCAGTGACCCACACAACAATAATGGTGATTCAGACACTCCGACAGAAAGTTTTGATTGGCTGTGACAAAAAGGGGAGAGGACAGAGATAAATGACTGAGGTCTCATCTCCTCTGTCTCATTCTCCTTCTCTCTTCATCTTGATAGAGTCTGATGATTTATATAACATTTTTTGGGGACATTTCGAAAATGATTTTCTGCTCAGAAAAGGTAAAGACATGTCTGTACAGATTGAGAAATATGTGAGAGATTGTTTCCATTCTCAAGTGCTTTATGTTGCCAAGATAATACCAACCCACACAGCAAGGTTAACACCCACACTCTGTGTCAGATTGAAGGATAGAGAGAGGAGAGCGGGATGAGAAGAGAGGGATGAGGAGAGAGACCTGACAAAGCCTTGCGTGGGCAGGATGATAGTCAGAATGAGAGAAAGAGCGATGGAATCATTTTTTAAAGATGCATAGCCCTCTAAATCCAAAGAAAGGCAGAGAGGAGAAAATGACAACAAGTCAAGGTTAGAATGCATCAGCCCATCTCTCCATCTCTCTCTATTCCCTTCATCTCTTATACAGTAATGTTCCATCTGTTCCAGCTCCTAATGGAATGTTAATATTTAATGTTCACATTTTAAAAGCATAACCCAGCATTGGACGACAAAGTGATTTTACAGAGCAAAATGTGGCGCTGAAAAACACACACACGCACGTACACAAACGCACGCATGGCCTCACACGCGCACACACACACAGCAGGGTAGAGAGAGCAGGTGGTGTTTAATCGTGTATGTGTATTTTGCCCTGTGGTGACTGGCTGACAGTGACACATGGCTTCACACACCATCAACCAATCGACACAAGCCAATACACCAGCGGCTCTGCTCTAACAGGGTGTGTGTTAACTTAATACAACAACAAAAAGTAGAGCTCCACACATTAGACAGCAAATAAAACTGTATAGAAATCAAACCAAATAGCGCAGTGCTCCATTACATTATTGCCTTGCTCTGCAGGATTTAACACTATTACATTATTGCCTTGCTCTGCAGGATTTAACACTATTACATTATTGCCTTGCTCTGCAGGATTTAACACTATTACATTATTGCCTTGCTCTGCAGCATTTAACACTATTACATTATTGCCTTGCTCTGCAGGATTTAACACTATTACATTATTGCCTTGCTCTGCAGGATTTAACACCATTACATTATTGCCTTGCTCTGCAGCATTTAACACTATTACATTATTGCCTTGCTCTGTAGGATTTAACACTATTACATTATTGCCTTGCTCTGCAGGATTTAACACCATTACATTATTGCCTTGCTCTGTAGGATTTAACACTATTACATTATTGCCTTGCTCTGCAGGATTTAACACCATTACATTATTGCCTTGCTCTGTAGGATTTAACACTATTACATTATTGTCTTGCTCTGCAGCATTTAACACTATTACATTATTGCCTTGCTCTGCAGGATTTAACACTATTACATTATTGCCTTGCTCTGCAGGATTTAACACCATTACATTATTGCCTTGCTCCGCAGGATTTAACACTATTACATTATTGCCTTGCTCTGCAGGATTTTCAACAATATTACATAGGCTTGATTACTTCTATGTCAACTTCTATCAAAAACAACTGAAAACAGCAGCTTGTGTGTGTGTCTGTGTGTCAAAACAAGCAGCTCCAAACAATATCCCATTGTGATTCTAAATCAAAAATGTAAGAGTATAACAGTGTAGTAGACCTCAAACTGACAGTCAACACACACCATACCATATTGCTGTTGAGTTTGTTCTGCTTCGGCAAAGGCACTGGTATTAAAATGCATTGGAAGAACAAAAAAAGCCCATAATAAAACAATTAGGGCTGTCAAATATAAGATATTTTCTTCCGATGCGGTTAATCGCATCTCCATTTCTTCAGCGCAGACCCTTTTAAGCGCACGTGTTTCCACACTGCCCCTTTTAAATCGCAACAAACAAACACACTATTAATGCTGTGTGCAATATGCACTCTTCCTCATTAGCTCTGCCTGTCCCTATAGATGGGTTGGTGGTTTAGCAACAAAACTTTTGGGGCAAAACAGACAGGGTTGGCATAGATTGTCGACAACATGCCGTATTCGTCACCAAATGTTTATTGAAAACATAAATACATTTGCTCAATGAGCACTTGTTGTCTCTCAAATACATCGGTACAGATGTTGGTTAGCTAGCTAGCGAATTTTTGCATTCACATGAAATAAGGCAAAACACATCAAAACAAGACATGGTATCAAGAGCAAGATACAGCTAGCTGAAACAAGCCATCTATGATTCCACACATGGCAGCTTCTTGTAAAGGTTGCTAGCTGGCTGTTCAGAATCATAACAAAGAACGGCTTCATCATCTTCGTTATCAGCCAACCCGTCTACTGTGGTGCTTTGAGCAACCCGTTTTTTAGGAAAGTTCAACCATTAACAAATTCCCAGGCGTTACTTTAGATATCAGTAAAAAAAAAAAATGTACAGAGGTAGCTAGCTCATTGTGCTAGCGTTACCTAGCTAGCTAACCCAAATAATGTTTACAATGGCTGAATGCTCTTGATTCAACTAACTCCCCAAAATTATTTTAATCAACAGGAAATCCATTCCATTTAGCTAGGCTACTGTTTTTGTTGTAGTTCATAGGTCAAAAGATTTAAGCAAATTATCCCAATTGTAGTACTAACAGCTTGCGACTAGTTCATGTTGAAGAACATGGATATGTAGCCTAGGCTAGATAATAGTTCTATGACATTTTACATGAACTCAGACGTGGCTGATCTGCAGTTATTGTCTTCTGTGGAATTCATAATATTGTTGGACAGGTTTAAAAGCTTTTTGGTCTTTGTATCCATAGAGCCAGTTATTTTTCCCAATAGTCAACCCTCCAATCAGAAACGGGAAGAACGCTCATTTCGAATGCCTGAAGATTTAACAGTGTGCGTGCGTGTGCGTGCAAGTGTTAAACTACAAGAACATTGATTAGAGGTAGCAGGCCTTAAAATACCTGGAGCATTAGGCCTAATAGCTAGCTGTATGTTAGTGGCTTTTGTGTTGTGTATGGTAAAAATGCCATTAAAACATTCTGATATAAATTATTTTATGTTTATTTAATTATATCAAAATATAGTATGCCTATAACTCACTGCACTGCTTTTTATTAGGCAAAATTTGAGCTAATTCTAAAATTGTGATTAATTATGATTAACTAATGCCATTACAATTAATAATGTTAATTGCTTGACTGCCCGAAAAAACTATATGAACCTCAAAATCAAGTTTGAGGCACACCAAATCTCTGCTATTGAATAAAAGAAAAACTGTAATTTTACCTCAAATTCGAACTTGGAGCTGCCGAAGTTGGTGCGTTGTTTCTGCCAGAAGTTGTCTGGTTTGATGATGAGCGCTATGTGTATACAGCAGGGGAACGACTCCTGGAGGATCTTCAGTAGAGGTTTGATACTGTCCCATTTACTGCCTCGCATGTCTACTATGACTGTGAAGCCATGCTGGATCACCTCCTCACTGGACCGGGGGAGGAGGAAGGATGGAGGGAGGGGGTGGGAGGAGGGAGAGGGAAGGTGGTAGCAAAAGATAGGGAGGTGGGAGGGAGAGAGAAGGTAGGAGGGGAGAGGTGGTAGCGAAAGAGTGAGAGTGGGAGGGTGGGAAAGGGGAGGGGGCAGAGAGAAGTGGTAGAGACAGAGGGAGGAGGGTGAGTGGGAGGTAGAGAAAGAGAGGAAAAGGAGGAGGTAGGGAGAGAATCAAAACAAACCATGAGATGGTGATGACGCATTTTCTGTACTGTGAGAAGCACATACAGCATGCACTACGACGCACGCACGGACGTGCACACAAATACACAACTTACAGTGATTTCCAGCCAGATAAGAAAAATCTGCAACCTAACACTTAGTATAACGATCAAAACAAAGCAGAAGAGACTGCATCCATCATCAGCATCAAGACCGTAGTCAAACTAATCTTCTCCCACTGTACCGTATCTTGCATGGCTAGTAATAATCAGCATCTACTCATCCCACCCTGTCTTTTTCTCTATTCCCTCTCTCTGCTGACCACAACACTCAGCCCCTGAGAGTTCTCTCTCTCTCTCTCTCTCTCTCTCTCTCTCTCTCTCTCTCTCTCTCTCTCTATCCTTCATCTCTCTCAATCCCTTATTCCCTCCTAAGACGCTATTTCTGGATTCCTTCTCTTTCTATCCATCCTTCCCTCCTCTCTAACATCTGTCTGTCTGTCTGTCTGTCAGCTAAAGACAGGTAAACTAAAAATAAAACAAACTGACTCCCTATACACTGAAAAGAGAGGGAGAGATAGAGAACACAGAAATACATTATACAGAGGATAGAGTGAAAAGCTGAGAGAGATCTACATCTCATTTACATAGAGAGCGTGAAGAACCGTTAAGAGATTTTTAATGAGGAGAGAGCGATACGATGGAGAGAGAGAGGAGAGACGTACCTAGAAGGAGACAGCAGCAGCGTACGGACCTACTCAAACTTAGCCAACAACTACTACTGAGCAGATACAGCAACCGTACCGCCTCTGCGACACTGTTGTTCACACACACCTCGCCGCACATTCTCTCTCTCTCTCTTCTTCCCCTCGCTGTCTCCATCTCTCACTCCCTCCTTTTTGTTTCAGACTCTCTTCATCCATCTCTCTCTAACTCTCTCTAGTGACAGTGTGGAGGAAGGGTTCTTGGCAGCAGAGGAGCTGCAGGAGGTATTCTGGACCACAATATCTCTCTCTCTTTGTTTTCATCACTCCATTTTTCTCTTCAGCCCTCCCCCGCTCTCTCTCTCGTGTTTGGTTAAAGATCTGACTCCAAGAGACTAAACCAACCATACAAATATACACACAATATGCAGATACTGTAGACACACAAAGACACAAACACACATACTTGGGGATGCCAGCGAGGTACGCTATGAGTCTTCTGAGGTCGTCGGCTCGTATTCTGTCATGGTTACTGCGTGAAGGAAACGTTAACACTGGACCTCCGCGTCTGTCTCTGCCCCCTGGAACACACAGGATAAAACAGTCAACTTAGAGAGTGAATACACACACACAAACAAACACACAGGATAAAACGGTCAGTTTAGAGCACAATGCAGCGTACACACACACACACACACACACACACACACACACACACACACACACACACACACACACACACACACACACACACACACACACACACACACACACACACACACCTCTGCCTCCTGGTGGACAGAGAGTTATATTCCCATGAGTATGATCATGGCCACACGATTCAGTAACAGGTACTCAGAGGCAGGGGAAACATGATTTTAAATCAGGAAAACTATATAGCAATATACAGAAATATAGAACTATTTCTATAGAAACTCTGTAGTCATTTCTTTGACTATATTAATGTGTGTTACACAGGCCTAATTGTATCTGGATACACAATCTATACCACCCTCCACCCCCACATTTCTTCATATTTCAATACCTCCCTACTCATTTCCTACACCACCCTCTCCCTCCCAATCTCCCTCCCTCCCTCAACCACTCCTCTCCTTTCAAAGCCAATTACTTTCCAAAATGCATTGATGGGAAATGGTTATGACAGACAGATACTAATCACTATAGCAACCACTCAGACCCTCCTCTCTCTTCCTCTCTTTATTTCTCTCTCTGAGTCATACTTCTGTTTATTGTGGTCTGTCAGTGACCTTGGCTACACACAGGAGGAGAATGGAGTCAGACAAAAGAGGAAGAGGAATGACACACACAGTCACAAACACACAGACACAAGCACACACACATTTGTTCCTCCTGCTTCGGCGCGATGAGAAACAATGAACACTAAAATAGTTGAGAACTGGCAGGAAGAACAGACGAGGGGTCAAAGGTCAAGTGTCTGGGGTCTGACCTCTCAGTAGCCACGGGTCACAGCTATAATTACACACACTCAGAGAGATAGAGTGTGTGTGTGTGTGTGTGTGTGAGTGTGTAATTCCATGCCTGGGAGCTGTAAGTGTGTAAAGCTCTAAGTAGCCAATGTGTCATGTTCCATTAGCTTTGTTTATGAAGAAAGAAACAAGGAGCATTCTCTCTCTCACACACACACACACCTGATAGTAAGGCAACTTTTTCCTTCAGAATAGGCAACACCTCCATCGCTCTCATGTCTTCATTTCTGCGAAAACCTGGAGAGAGAAGACAGGGAAAGAGAGAAGGAATGACAGAAGGGTTAGGATCAAAAATCACATGGAAAGATGACAGAGCAAAAAAAATGTTTTAACAAAAACTCCCAATGTTCAAATCCTCTCTTCTTCCTTCGAAATTATTCAGGAAAAATAGGCCTAGTTTTATCCAACTTGTTTAACAATTCAAATGTCTGAGTTTGTATTTCTTACTTGAGTATAGGGAATAGGAGGTTGATTTTGTCAGCATCATAGTCAAAGAAAGAACAAGTTTTCAGAATGGGAAACAAAAAAACATGAGCTGGCGCACACNAATGCAGTGGACATGTTTTTGGGGGATTCAGTTCATTTGCATGGCAAAGAGGGACTTTGCAATTAATTGCAATTCATCTGATCACTCTTCATGACATTCTGGAGTATATGCAAATTGCCATCGTACAAACTGAGGCAGCAGACTTCGTGAAAATTTATACTTGTCATTCTCAAAACTTTTGGCCACGACTGTGGACAAACAGTGCAACTAGTGCAACCAATGACAATAGTAAGGGGTGTGTCATAACTAAGTTAACTAGAATGAACTGAGTGAAACAGCCAAAAAACAACAGCTCACAGCACATTGAACACACTAGGCCACTGTCATCATATGGAAACATAATTGAATATTGTACATAATATTAGCATCAACATACATCATCGTCCAATTAAATTTCACATAGAAATTCAATTGTTTCCAATTTCATTTCATTCTTTTGTTACATGTAATCTTTTGGTTCAACCATAATAAGCATCATCAACAGGGGGAACATATTGGGTATACGCTGATAAGCTGTAGAAAGAATATATCAATTTATAAGACTTGTTCATAAAAGAGAGAATTGTTCATAAGAAGGGCCTGAGATCAAAGTCAATATTCAGACCACTAGGGGTCAATGTTTTTAGATAGGATATCCAGTAAGCCTCCCTTTGTAGCAGTAGGATCTCATAACATTGATTTTGTCTGGCTGGATTAACTGTTGAAGAGTATAAGGCAACACACACAAAGCAGTGAGGCTATAGAATTAGGAACTCCCACTGTAACAAAGACCTGTTTTCGAGTTAGAAAGGGAGGTGTTAGCTACAGGCAGTTTATTCCTGGTCAAGTGTTGACCGAATGAGACCACTACCTGTCCTTCACTAAACCGTCAAATATAGCCTCATCATATCCCGCAGGAGTGGGGCTAAGACTATATGATGTATTTTTTTATGTCACCACAGCCCTTCTCCCCTCTCTATTTCTCTCACTCGCTCTTTCCCTCCCTTGTCCCCTCTGTCACTGCAGACTCATACATCTGTGTCCTTAGCGTTATCGAGGACAACACACCCATTACACAGAGAGAGAGAGAGAGATGATGATGTCATTACTCTCTTTTGCAATGTTACAGCGCCTCACAGAGGAGTAAGTGAGCACAGACACACACTATGCACACTCATTATACTGTGTTGCTATTCCTAGGCCATACATTTAGAGCTTGGGAGCGAGTACACACAGACACATCTGGGGGCTGGTAGTATACTGCATGGCTTGCCTCCCCTCACAGGCATTGTGGGAGTGTTTATGGAGATAGTCCTCCTATGTCTGGGGTGACAAGAAAATAATGATCTATCGTTTACTCTCATCCTCTCTCTCTCTCATTCTCTCTCTCTTTCCATCTTTCTCTCATTTGTCTTTCCTTCTGTGAGGGGGTATAAAATGAGATTCAAACATCAGATTGGATTGCCAAGCCAATCCACCTAAGAGAGTGATGGTTCGCCCAATAGCCAAATGCCTACGCATTAGCTAATTGCGCTAACATGGTCTTAAATGGTTGTGTGTGTTGATCGGACACTGATGAGAAGTGTGTGATAAATTAAAAGGGAGTATATGAAACATTTAAACAAACAACTGTTACAAAACAGCTCAACAACTGCCCAATAGTAATCTTATTTCACCTCGTTTTACAAGTAAAATTACTTTTTATGTGCATTTGCACAGTTGATTTCTGTCAATTGCTCGGTGACGGCACTTGGGGAACCTCAGGCAGCCTACTGGTTAGAGCATTGGACATGTAACCAAAAAGTTGCTAGATCAAATCCCCGAGCTGACAAGGTAAAAATATGTTGTTCTGTCCCTGAACAAGGCAGTTAACCCACTGTTCCTAGGCCGTCATTGAAAATAAGAATTTATTTGTTCATAACTGACTTGCCTAGTTAAATAAAGGTTAAATAAATAAATAAATAAATAAACAAACTGGTGGCATAGGAATCAATGCGACTGAGTGCACTGGCACTGCAAACATTGTGCACATGTTCAGCATTTTAGGGCATGTAGCTATCCTATGAAATTGTTTTGCAACAACATGTTCTGTTTGACACAATAGCCCATTTTGGAAAATTTACAGACATCCAACGAAAGGGTGATAAAAGCCTATAGCCTTCACTCATCACTGAAATGTGCCGATCATGCCAGCTGTCTTATCCACGGGAGGTTGATGGCACCTTAATTGGGGAGGACGGGCTCGTGGTAATGGCTGGAGTGGAATTAGTGGAATGGTATCAAACACATGGTTTCTATGTGTTTGATGCCATTCCATTTGCCTCGTTCCAGCAATTATTATGAGCTGTCCTCCCCTCAGCAGCCTCCACTGGTCTTATCATAATAATAACACAGTAATTTTGTAATATTAAATATGAGATTTAGGGTTTGAATCGATCAGGAGATCATGGAACAAACACACCGCCAGCTGTCCAACTCAATGACTATCTTTACGGTGTGTGTGTGTGTGTGTGTGTGTGTGTGTGTAGTAGTAGGTAGTGGAGATTATAATGTTTTGCAGTGAAAGCCTTGTAGTTCTCTGCAAATTCACTAAACTGTTACCGTATAGTTCCTCAGAGCTCTAGCTCTCCAGTACTCAATTATAAAACACACAATCAGATGGGAGACTTGCGACCAGACTCGGACAGGCTCCTAATAGTCTGCCTGTAGGAAGCAGGAGTATGTGTGTATGTGTGTGTATGTAGGTGTGTGTCTGTGTCGCTGTGCTCCAGACCGTCTTTCCATCGGTGTGTGTGTGTGTGTATGTATGTGTGTGTGTGTGTTCCTTGGCCCTGCTCTGTATTCCATAATAATTCCAGTGTTATTTCTAGTGTGTTATGACCTGAGCTCCTCTATATTTAGCTGCCCCTGTGGTGAGCTTCTGGAACACTTTCTACACTCCCACAACCATACTCAGTCAGGGGGAGGGAGAGGTGTGTGTGTGTGTGTGTGTGTGTGTGTGTGTGTGTAGGTCATTGGGTCGATAATCCCACTGTGCAATTTGAGGATTAGGAAATAGAACAGCTAATTGCTTTAAATGCAGTGCGCACACACACAACGCATCCTACTGTGTTTCTCACACACATCTTGACACGACTTATGTGACCAGCTGGACACTGGCCAGAATCCATAGGATCACCGTAACAACTGTACACACACAGACAATATCTGATACAAAGGGCCACAAAGAGAGAGATAGAAAGAGACAGATGTATCTAGAGAGAGAAAACAGAATGAGAGAGGATTGATGAAAGCAGCTGAGAAGTGACAGCCAGGATGTACGAGCAAATAAAATTAGTGAAGGAGAAAAGAAAGAATGAAAGGAAAGTAAAAACCCTGCAATGCCGCGGCAGACGATGATGTCACCCTGACTCAACCACAGCAGACGGACAAGGACGAAAAAGTGTCCGTCTTTAACCTTTACTTTACCATTCAAAACCAAAGGAGGTGATAGTGCATCTCAATATGAGACTTCCTCTCCTGATCAAAGGGTGAATCTAAAATGGCTCATGTTTCCTATATACTGCATTAGGGTTTGGTCAGAGTACCATGGGGTGCTATATAACATATACAGTACCAGTCAAACATTTGGACACCTACTAATTCAAGGGTTTTTCTTTATTTGTACTATTTTCTACATTGCAGAATAATAGTGACAACATCAAAACTATGAATTAACACATATGGAATCATGTAGTAACCAAAAAAAGTGTTAAAGAAATCAAAATATATTTTATATTCTTCAAAGTAGCCACCCTTTGCCTTGATGACAGCTTTGCACACTCTTGGCATTCTCTGAACCAGCTTCACCTGGAATGCTTTTCAACAGTCTTGAAGGAGTTCCCACATATGCTGAGCACTTGTTGGCTGCTTTTCCTTCACTCTGCGGTCCAACTCATCCCAAACCATCTCAATTTGGTTAAGGTCGGGTGATTGTGGAAGCAAGGTCATCTGATGCAGCACTCCATCACTCTCCTTCTTGGTCAAATAGCCCTTACACAGCCTGGAGGTGTGTTGGGTCATTGTCCTGTTGAAAAACAAATGATAGTCCTACTAAGCGCAAACCAGATGGGATGGTGTATTGCTGCAGAATGCTGTGGTAGCCATGCTGGTTAAGTGTGCCTTGAATTCTAAATAAAATCACTGACAATGTCACCAGCAAAGCACACCATCACACATCCTACTCCATGCTTCACAGTAGGAACCATACGTGGAGATCATCCGTTCACCTACTCTGCGTCTCACAAAGACACGGCCGGTTGGAACCAAACATCTCAAATTTGTACTCATCAGACCAAAAGGACAGATTTCCACCGGTCTAATGTCCATTGCTCGTGTTTCCTGGCCCAAGCAAGTGTCTTCTTATTAGAGGTAACTCTGGGTCTTCCTTTCCTGTAGCGGTCCTCATGAGAGCCAGTTTCATCATTGTGCTTGTTAGTTTTTGCAACTGCACTTGAAACTTTCAAAGTTCTTGAAATTTACAGATTGACTGACCTATGTCTTAAAGTAATGGACTGTAATTTCTCTTTGCTTTTTTAAGCTGTTCTTGCCATAATTTGGACTGGGTCTTTTACCAAATAGGGCTATCTTCTGTATACCCCCCTACTTTGTCACAACACAACTGATTGGCTCAAATGCATTTAAGAGGGAAATAAATTACACAAATTAACAAGGCACACCTGTTAATTGAAATGCATTCCAGGTGACTACTTCATGAAGCTGGTTGAGAGAATGCCAAGAGTGTGCAAAGCTGTCATCAAGGCAAAGGGTGGCAACTTTGAAGAATCTCATATAAAATATATTTTTTCATTTGTTTAACACTTTTTTGGTTACTACATGATTCCATATGTGTTATATCATAGTTTTGATGTCTTTAATATTATTCTACAATGTAGAAAATTGTGAAAATAAAGAAAACCCCTGAAATGAGTAGGTGTGTCCAAACCTTTGACTGGTACAGTGTATATATTTAAGGAGTAGTTGAAGTCAGAAGTTTACATAAACAAGTTTTAATGACTTCAACCTAAGTGTTTCAACCACTCCTTAAATTTCTTGTTAACAAACTATGGTTTTAGGACGTCAGTTAGGACATCTACTTTGTGCATGACAAGTAATTTTTCCAACATTTGTTTACAGAAAGAATATTTCACATATAATTCACTGTATCACAATTCTAGTGGGTCAGAAGTTTGCATACACTAAGTTGACTGTGCCATTAAACAGCTTGAAAATTACAGAAAATTATGTAATGGCTTTAGAAGCTTCTGATAGGCTAATTTACATTATTTTAGTCAATTGGAGGTGTACCTGTGGATGTATTTCAAGGTCTACCTTCAAACTCAGTGCCTCTTCAATTGACATCATGGGAAAATCAAAAGAATTCCGCCAAGACCTCAGAAAATAAATTGTAGACCTCCACAAGTCTGGTTCATCCTTGGGAACAATTTCCAAAAGCCTGAAGGTACCACTTTCATCTGTACAAACAATAGTACGCATGTATAAACACCATGGGACCATGCAGCAGTCATACAGCTCCTAGAGATGAACGTACTTTGGTGTGAAAAGTGCAAATCAATCCCAGAACAACAGAAAAAGACCTTGTGAAGATGCTGGAGGAAACAGGTACAAAAGTATCTATATCCACAGTAAAACGAGTCCTATATCGACATAACCTGAAAGGCCGCTCAGCAAGGAAGAAGCCACTGCTCCAAAACCACCATAAAAAAAGCCAGACTACGGTTTGCAACTGCACATGGGGACAAAGATCGTAATTTTGGGAGAAATGTCCTCTGGTCTGATGAAACAAAAATAGAACTGTTTGGCCATAATGACCATTGTTATGTTTGGAGGAAAAAGGGGGAGGCTTGCAAGCCGAAGAACACCATCCCAACCGTGAAGCACAGGGGTGGCAGCATCATGTTGTGGGGGTGCTTTGCTGCAGGAGGGACTGGTGCACTTCACAAAATAGATGGCATCACGAGGAAGAAATATTATGTGGATATATTGAAGCAACATCTCAAGACATCAGTCAGGAAGTTAAAGCTTTATATTTATTTGGGTGGGACATCCCCACCCTAAATCCTAACCCAAACCTTAACCATTAGCCTTACCTAAACCTAAACTTAACCCTTACCTTAACTGTTATCGATTTAAACTTCAATGGGGTACGTCAGAGTTGGAAGTCCCAAGGATGCAACTTAGACTTTTCCATTTCAGATGCATCCAAAAAGTTTGCCACCAATCGGCATCAACAGCATACCTGTCAGCTGGATGAGGGCGGAGCCTGTCTGAGCGTACTGCCACATGTGATTGGTCATCAGTGATGATGTTATCCTCCCCCAGTACAAACATGTCTGCATGGTACTGTATATTCTCAGTATTCCAAAGTCTGTTACTCCAACTGGCCAGGGAACATGAGGAACGACCTTCTCTGTTAACACAACCCCCAGCTAAGCTACATTACAATGCTAAGCTACGACAAAAAAGATACTCATTGCATTGTGAAAAACTAGCATTAGACCGACAATGCTACGCTAGCTAAATTAGGCTAATCAAGGCTAAGAGACATTTTTTTCTGATAAAACAAAAAAAGTGTATTACTCTTAAGGAGTGGTGCTAAGCTAGGCTAATGTATGCTAAGCTACGTAGCTAGCAGCCCCTCCTGTGTGAAGTGCTGTCCTGTGTGGGTTTAGGAGGAACAGGCTTCTACCCAGACTGTTCTTAATCTTACGTCTTAACTCCCTCAGTGTGTGTTTGTGTGTGTGTGTGTGTGTCAGTGAGAGGGATAAGAGAATGGGGGGGCATATGAAGTAATCCTGACAGTGGTCAGACATGTAGACACACGCACACACACCCCTACCTTGAATGTGAACCCGTAAATGTGCCAGCGCTGCACTCTGTGTGTATGTGTGACTGTGTGTGTGTGTGACTGTGTGTGTATGTGTGACTGTGTGTGTGGGGGGGCGGGGGGTTAGAGAGAAGCTTCTTAAAAAGTGTGAGGAGCCATTCAAAAACCCCTGAAACATTCCATGGTGAGACAGACAGTCTACAGACAGACAGACAGTCTTTATTACTACGTTGGTGTAATACCTCAGATGGACATGCATCCATAATACATGTATACAGTAACATATGGTGCTCAACCATTGGCTTAAAATGCCCAATGTGTGTTACTATCACATCTATGTGTTCACTATTAGCATGCCTATAAAGACCTTGTCTTACCAGTATTGGTCCTGTTCTGGGTTATATAGCTGTCTCTAGCAAACATCCCATACAGAACACAGAAGATAACATTTAGTCCTGCCATGACCCCAAGACAACGGTCAGACAATGGTCAGAGACAGACCAACAGAACCACAACCACACACAGCAGTGAAGGAGAGAGAAGGAGAGATAGGAAGGATGGAGGGAGTATAAGGGGGTTATTGGGGTGAGGAGTTACTGAGAGGCCAGCAGGTCACATGATAGAGTAGCTGTAGAGGTCAAATAATCCTGTTTTACAGTGTGTGTGTGTGTGTGTGTGTGTGTGTGTGTGTGTGTTTGTGTCCTTGTTACTGAACTTGACCATTTCGTACGTTGTTCATCCTGAGAATGAGGATCATGTAATCGTGTTCAAGGTCAACATCAGAACAAGGCCTGTGTGTGTGTGTTTCATTTCAGGGCAAATAAGGAAAGACCAAATGAATCTCTGCTGTCTGTGAAAGCCTACGTAATCACCCACACACACCCACACATTAAAGGCTGCATACTAAGGAAGGTTCCAATAGGTCAAGTCAGCATTAGTTCCTTGCAGCCGCAGAGCAATTTACACAACACACAGATGAGAAATGTGTGTGTGCGTTGGTCAGTATGTGCCAGGACAGAGACAGATGAAAAGGGAAAGCAGAGGAAGGACAGAAGTTGCCTTCATACCAGCACACACACATGCGCACAAACAAACTAACCCTACAGCACACATGTTGATATGATATGCTGATCCAGAGCCTGTTAAAGTGCTAATCACATAATGGTTATGGTCAGGATTAAACTCATGAAAACTGATCTGAAACCAACTGTTAAAGGGGCCTCTATGAGGGGCCAGACAGAGAGAATGGGTCAGGCTGGTTTGGGTAATGTTAGGTTTGGGATAGCATAGGGGGCGTGCCCACATACATTGCATCTCTGGCATTCTCCAACTGGGGTTGGTGTTGAAGGGCTGTGTTGGAATTCCTAGGATTCCCAAAAGCTGATTCCCATTCTCCAGAGCAGGACATAGGAAGAGAGAGAATTAAGGGCTCCTAATGATAAAACACTATCATATAAACATGACATTCTCCAAGTTAACTCACACTACACATTACTGAGAGACAGACAGTTAGCGAGAAAGAGGACGGGGGGGGGGTCTGGGATGTGAATCTGTGTGTGTGTCAGGTTAATGTGTGTGTGATAGATGCAGGTGTCACTACGTCGTAACAGAGACAGAGAGGATTGACACTAGAGACGCCATCAGTGTCACACGGTGTCATTTATCTCCCCCTTGCGCTCTCTCTCTCTCTCTCTCTCTCTCTCTCGCATGCTGACTGCAGGAACATCCACCAGAGCTGTTGCCAGAGAATTTAATGTTAATTGTTGCTTTTATATATTTTTCAGTATAGAAAATGCGCTCTAGGCTACAGTCAAAGACGGCGAAATGATTTATTTTGACAGTGCAGGAACTTTTTTGCCAGATTTATAGTGCCTCTAAAAAGTATTCACACCCCAAATTTTGTTGTGCTAAAAAGTGGGATTCAAATTTATTGAATTGTCATTTTTTGTCAATGATCTACACAAAATAGAAAAATAAAACACTAATACATCTTGATTACATAAGTATTCAACCCCTTGAGTAAATATATGTCAGAATCACCTTTGGCAGCGATTTTCTGGGTAAGTCTCTAAGAGCTTTGCACAGCTGGATTGTAAAATATTTGCCCAATACTCTTTTAAATATTCTTCAAGTTGGTTGTTGATCATAGCTTGACAGCCATTTTCAACTTAATACATAAATCTTGCCATAGATTTTCATTCCAATTTAAGTCACCACCATGTTTGAAAATATGAAGAGTGGTACTCGTGAAATCCCTGAGCGGTTTCCTTCACCTCCGGCAACTGAGTTAGGAAGGGCACCTGTATCGTTTCCGGCGCCGACAGAGATGGCCGCTTCGCGTTCTTAGGAAGCTATGCAGTATTATGTTTTTTTATGTATTATTTCTTACATTGTTACCCCAGGAAATCTTAAGATTTATTACATACAGCTGAGAGGGTGGGGGTGTATGCCTTATGATTAACGAGACGTGGTGTGATCATAACAACATACAGGAACTCAAGTCATTTTGTTCACCTGACCTAGAATTCCTTACAATCAAATGCCAACCGCATTATCTACCAAGAGAATTCTCTTCGATTATAATCACAGTCGCGTATATCCCCTCTCAAGCTGACACATCGACGGCCCTGAAAGAACTTCATTGGACTCTATGTAAACTGGAAACCACATATCCTGAGGCTGCATTCATCGTAGCTGGGGATTTTAACAAGGCTAATCTGAAAACAAGGCTCCCTAAATTTTATCAGCATTTCGAATGTGCGACCCGGGCCGGCAAAATCTTGGATCATTGTAATTCTATCTTCTGCAACGCATACAAAGCCATTCACCGCCCCCCTGTCGGCAAATCTGACCACGACTCCATTTTGTTGCTCCCAGCCTATAGACAGAAAATAAAACAGGAAACGCCCGTGCTCAGGTCTGTTCAACGCTGGTCTGACCAATCTGATTCCACGCTTCAAGATTGCTTCAATTTCTGTCCATTACAGACCTGGCAGCAGAACAAATCAGTTGGATGGGCCTTTGATTTCCATATGGGGGCAAATTTTTTCACGGGACCTCCTGTGTGTGCACACGCTTGCTCATTCACAATTTTTTTTATGACTGTAATAGTAAAGACCATAAAGTACCACAGTATGAGTCATAATACCCATAAACCCTAGTGGTCAAACAGGGAAATGGTTCCAATCGTTTTTCCACCATTCATTTTTCCCATAGGGAATTTTAGAAACACTTCAAATAAAGGCTGTGTTTCATGTAGGCATACCCTGGCGTGACATTTTGATAACTGTGTAAATCTCTCTAGGACAAGGTGACTATCAATATATTTGCCTGTATTTACCCCCCCACGAAAACAAAAATGCTAACTAGCTGCTAATGTTGCTATCATAAAGAGACTGGCGAATCAAGGCAAAGGTAAGAATCTCTGGGTTAACTATCTAATGTTAGCTAAATGTAGTAATTAATAAATTGGCTACATTTCTTTAAAATTGACAATTCTGTGAACAGTCTTGTGCAAGTTTTAAATTTACACAATACCTGTTAGCAAAGGTGTCAGCAAGAGATGACGTGCAGGCGCTGGCAGGGATTTGTAGTTTTGCATGATGTCTACTTTAATGCTAATTAGAAGTTTTGAATCAGAGTAAATAGAGCCAAATATATTGATAAAAAGTTACCTTGTCCGAGATAGATTTACATGGTTATGAAAACGTCACGCCAGGGTAAACCTACACAAAACACAGGCCTTGTTTTAATTGTTTCTAAAATCCCCTATGGGAAAATGTTAGGTGGAAAAATTATTGGAACCATTTGACTGCTAGGTTTTCTGGGTATTATGACACCTCCACTGTGGGGCTCTATTGGCAGCTTGTGAGTATCAAGTTTGGGGAAGCTTACAATGTAGCATACAATTTCTACGAATCTGCATGATTATATTTATGTGGACATTTTCTTGGAACAGTTTCATTTCAATAATAACGTTTTTGTTTTTCAAAATCATTGTCACGTGGTTAATCATAAAAATCTGAAGTAAAAAGACAAAAATATAAAAAGTTAAAATTCAGCTATGCCGAGAGCACTAGCCTCTGCCATATGGACATATTGATACACTGTGATCCATTGGCGGCTAAAGAAATGAGAGCCTAAAATGACATACCCAAATCTAACTGCCTGTAGCTCAGGCCCTGAAGCAAGGATATGCATATTCTTCATACCATCTGAAAGGAAACACTGAAGTTTGTGGAAATGTGAATTGAATGTAGGAGAATATAAAACAATAGATCTGGTAGAAGAAAATACAAATAAAAAGAACAACTGTTTTTTTTTCTACCACCATCTTTGAAATGCAACAGAAAGGTCCCAGGTCTAGCCATCACTCTGGTTCCGATGGTGTCCACAGGATGGCAGCAGTGTATGTGCAAAGTTTCAGACGGATAACTTGAAGTATGAGCGAACTACATGACATTTAATGTGAAGTCACCCAGGAACATTTGGGCAAATCGAGACATTTGCATTCATATTACATTTCTCTGCAAGAATATCGTCAAATCTGTATACTTGGACTTTGATTTAGCGTTTCCAGTATTAGTAGCCATATTATAAGTTCAACAATTTAAAAACAAACAGTTTTCATAACTTCATAACTCTGAATATTTTTATAATTTTTGTCCAAAAGGAAAAGGCATGCAGTCGCAAAAGGTTAGTAGCTACATTTTAGGACAGATATAGGGTTTCCGAATACTCCCGTAAAGCCCAGCCCATTAGCTATCTAGCTAGCTTTGTTTGACCCCGATTGGTGCATATTTGACAAAGTTAAGAGTCGTTCAAGTGAAGATCGCCCGCGTCATCGGCGTGCCATGAAGGAGTTGCTCTCTGACCAAATTTGATGTCCTATAGGATATACTACACCCCTAATGATATAGTGAAGTCTGGTTACGTTCTAGAATCTCTGAGGAATACATACGAACGTGATTTGACTGGTTGAAACAACGTTTACGGTTAGATTTTCACAGATTCCTTTCTTTGAAAATTGAACGAGTGGAAATACAAAATCGATCGTGCATGCTATATGGACCTTTTTAGGATACGAAAAAATGTTTTATCTAACAAAACAACACTTCATGCTATCTCTGGGACCCTTTGGATGATAAATCAGAGCAAGATTTCAGAATGTAAGTACACATTTCACCTTCAGAGGTGAATTTATCAAACCTATCGCGGTGAAAAAAGTGTCTTGTTGTTAGGAGCTCTCCTCAAACAATAGCATGGCATTTTGTCGCAGTAATAGCTACTGTAAATTGGACAGTACAGTTATATTAACAAGAATTTAAGCTTTCAGCCGATATAAGACACTTATATGTACCGACATTTGTTGTTTCTCTAAAATTTCTCTAAGCGATCGTGACACAAGGTGATGCATGATTCAACTGTCCCGTTGACAGGACGCCTATCCCTAAGAATCAAATCAAATCAAATTTTATTTGTCACATACACATGGTTAGCAGATGTTAATGCGAGTGTAGCGAAATGCTTGTGCTTCTAGTTCCGACCATGCAGTAGTATCTAACAAATTCACAACTACCTTATACACACAAGAGTAAAGGAATGAATACGAGTATGTACATATAAATATATGGATGAGCGATGGCTGACCGGCATAGGCAAGATGCAGTAGATGGTATGGAGTACAGTATATATATATATATATATATATATATATGAGATGAGTAATGTAGGATATGTAAACATTATATAAATGGCATTGTTTAAAGTGGCTAGTGATACATTATTTCATCCAATTATAATTATTAAAGTGGCTAGAGATTTGGGTCAATGGCCGAACGGCATAGGCAAGATACAGTAGATGGTTTAGAGTACAGTGTATACATTTGATATGAGTATGTCGGATACGTAAACATGTTTAAAGTGGCTAGTGATACATTTGTTACATCCAATTCCTATGTTTAAAGTGGCTAGAGATTTAAGTCAGTATGTTGGCAGCAGCCACTCAATGTTAGTGATGGCTGTTTAACAGTCTGATGGCCTTGAGGTAGAAGCTGTTTTTCAGTCTCTCGGTCCCAGCTTTGATGCACCTGTACTGACCTCG
>QNTS01000773.1:271987-287412 GCA_003317085.1 Hucho hucho | reverse complement strand
GCAGCAGTAGCAGTAGTACCAGCAGTAGTAGCAGCAGTAGTAGTAGTGGCAGCAGTAGCAGTAGTTGCAGCAGTAGCAGCAGTAGCAGTAGTAGCAGCAGTAGTAGCAGTAGTAGCAGTAATAGCAGCAGTAGCAGTAGCAGCAGTAGCAGTAGCAGCAGTAGCAGTAGTAGCAGTAGTGGCAGCAGTAGCAGTAGTGGCAGCAGTAGCAGTAGTAGCAGTAGTGGCAGCAGTAGCAGCAGTAGCAGTAGTAGCAGCAGTAGCAGTAGTAGCAGCAGCAGTAGTAGAAGCAGCAGTAGTAGTAGAAGCAGCAGTAGTAGCAGCAGTAGTAGTAGCAGTAATAGCAGCAGTAGCAGTAGTAGTAGAAGCAGTAGTAGTAGCAGCAGTTGTAGTAGCAGCAGTAGTACTAGCAGTAGTAGTAGCAGTAGTAGTGGCAGCAGTAGCAGTAGTGGCAGCAGTAGCAGTAGTGGCAGTAGCAGCAGTAGTAGCAGTAGCAGCAGTAGCAGTAGTAGTAGCAGTAGTAGCAGTAGCAGCAGCAGTAGCAGTAGTGGCAGTAGTAGCAGTAGTAGCAGCAGTAGCAGTAGTAGAAGCAGCAGTAGTAGCAGTAGTAGAAGCAGCAGTAGCAGTAGTAGCAGCAGTAGTAGCGGCAGTAGTAGCAGCAGTAGCAGCAGCAGTGGCAGCAGTAGCGGCAGCAGTAGCAGTAGTGGCAGTATTAGCAGTAGTGGCAGCAGTAGCAGTAGTGCTACAGTCACAGTTATCTAACTGCATAACATCCCAGTTCTAATAGTATGAAGCTAAAAACAACATCTACAAAACATGTTGTTGAGATAGAGCACACACACGCCCACACAAACATGCACGGTCGCGCAAACAAACAAACAAACAAACAAATACACACACACACACACACACACGTGGTGTGGAGGTGTCTCAGATCCCAGAGAGAGAAACCAAGAGGTTTGTCAGGATCAGAAGTGGGCTAATCTATTGAGATACACACTCTCCCCAAACACACACTTGAAGTGAAGAGCGCGAGGCCAGCCTACTGCTACGTCATCCATTTACTGACAGCCTAACATAGGCCCACACACACACACACACACACACACACACACACACACACGGAGAGTCATAGAGGAAATGACAAAGCAGAACTAAGAGCACAGTCAGAAGTCAGAAGTGTAACCCCCTCCCCTACCTCTGACCTTCTAAACAGTGGGTATGATTCAGGATGGTGTCACCGTCCGTTCGATACACACAGCTTTTCTCTGATATTCCCTCTCTCTTTACTGGGGCTATAGACAGCACATTACGGGACGGGCGAACATGTACGCGCACACACTTTTTATAGCCCTCTGTTCCCCCTCAACTTCTCTGCAGGACTAGTCATCACCGCGACTCACTCACATACACCAGTCACATACACACAGTCACACTCATGACTGACACACACTGAACCCCTCTCAATTCAGCATACCAATGCTATTGATCACAATAGATAGAAGGATAAAGAACCGAGAGAAAGAGAGTGAGACAGCATGTTAAAGCTCACTAGTGGCCTAGAGAGACCAAGAAAACGTATAATGGTCCATGGGGACTTGTCCTACTTTACCTCTCTCTTGTTCTGGTGTCACTTTAAAATTGGAGCAGCAACAGAGAGAGTTCTCTCTGTCTCCATGCAACCAATCAATCGATCTCTAGTCTTTTGCTATTCAATTATAAACGTTTCAATCCAGCTTTATTAGCATGACTGAGTCTGACAAATACAATGATTGGTGAAGCAAGACACAATTCTAGACAAAATTTAGTGTGTTGAATGAATTGAATCCAGTATAAACAGAAAACCAGCATACAAAGTGGATTAAGAGGTGACACCTGAGTTCACACAGTGGAGTGCTGTGGCCAGCACACACTGTGTGTGTGTGTGTGTATGGTGCGAGGTTTGGGGTAAATCGATCTGACACTCAGACATGTGTTCGCACAGGGAAGTTCACCCCCAAAGTCACTGCTCCTCTACACACATACACACAGGGAAAGTCTGATGGAGAGGAAGGAGATGAACATGGAGAAGAGAGCACTAGTGTGTGTACTGTGTACCAGACTGTCCTGACTAACAGTATTAGAGTGTGAATGTTTTGAGTTTAGGTGAAAGTTCATTATATTATATACCGACCTATCCTCTAATCTAACCATTCCCTGGGATTACAGCCTTGAGATGCCACACAGTTATATTTAATACTTACATTTTAGTAGACACTCTTATCCAGAGCAATGTACAGGAGCAATTATGGTTAAGTGCCTTGCTCAAGGGCAAATCAACATATTTTTCACCTAGTCAGCTCGGGATTCGAACCAGCAACCTTTTGGTTTGTGGCCCAACGCTCTTAATCGCTAGGCTACCTGCCGCCTTTAACACACACACAAACTCGTAAATCACACTAACGCTCGCAAGCAAGCACACACACACACACACACACTAAGAGGGATGTGTGATATTGGTTGTCAGCCCGACCCTCTGAGGCAGCGAGAGTGGGAGAGACAAATTAGGGAGTGAAAGGAGAGCGAGAGAGAAAATGTCAAAGTAATAAAGAGAGATGTTTCCTGTGTTTATCCCAATGCTCATATCAAAGAGAAAACACACACAGCCTACACTTTCACAGAACAAGGACTATGTGTGTACGTGGCGCTAGTCTAATCCCATGGTATAACTGATGTCTGCCTCATACCTGCACTGCACATTACCGTGTGGCCCACTGCAGCTGTACTGACCCCCCTTACACACATGAACACAGACACGCTATTGCGTCACCACCCAGCAGCAAGATAAGGAAGCAGGTCAACTGATAAGGTGTGATAGTGTAGTCATATGTAGGGTGTGTACAGTCCTGATTAAGCAGAGAGAAACAGAGGCTATTACCATCCCAGCAGGTGTCAATGTATTTCAAGTCCTCTGTTCATTAATCTATGTCAATCATTTTAGTGATTCGTTTGTGGTAGTTAGAATTTTGCTGTCTTCTAAATTGGCATCGCACACACGACACACACGACACACACAGACCTTCTTTCTCTCACCAAAAAGAGGTTGTCCCACTTTCTTTCATTAACTTCTCTGGTGTGGGCTTGGGGGCTTGGGGAGAATTTGAGCTCTGGCTCAGTCTCTCATGCTGGGAGAACAGAGAGAGATGCAGCTCCTTATAGTTATGCTCTCATCATGTTAGTATAATGTTATTACCATGTTATAGTTGTGTCATAGGCTAAATACAGTAAAGGTGAATTATATGTCACTTTTGCTCATCATTTATGAACAAGTCGTCCTGTCATGTTATTATAGTCATAGCCATGGGTAGGCCTAGTTATGTAGTGAGAGACATCTCATGGTCCTAGTTACAGCTCTGCTCCTTTAGCTCAGCGTAAAGGTAAGTGAGTGTGTGAGCTAATTCATTCACAGATCAACGATAACTATTTTCCTTCACGCATTCTTGTACAAACATCATAAACATAAGTCTGGGACGGTTGAGTGCTTTTTACACGCAAGGCTGGATTCTCACAACGTCTGAAATGAGAGAGTGTGACAGAGAGAGAGAGTAAGACAGAGTTAGAGACAGAAATGAGCGAGAGAACAAGAACGAGACAAAGGGAAGACATGACAGAGAGAGGGAGAATGAGGATAAAAACCTACCCGATGGCTAACCACTACTAAGCAGGCAGGTCCTAAACCTGTACATGTTGGAACACCACCAGGAGGTGTTATACAGGGAGGAAGTCAAAGGGGAAACAAAAGGGGAGGGACCTAGCAATGTGACACTCCAACTAACACATCACAAACTATAGCCTTGGTCTATATAGTCTGCAGCGAGGATGGGAAACTCTGGACCTGTAGTGTGAAGGCTTGAGTAGGCCTACTGTACACTGAGTATACAAAACATTAAGAACACCTGCTCTTTCCATAACATAGACTGACCAGGTGAATCCAGGTTAAAAAAAATATGATTCCTCATTGATGTCACTTGTTAAATCCACTTCAAATCAGCATAGAGATGAAGGGGAGGAGGCAGGTTAAATAAGGATTTTTAAGCCTTGAGACATAGTTTGTGTAGGTGTGCCATTCAGAGGCTGAATGGGCAACAAGACAAAAGATTTAAGTGCCTTTAAACGGAGTATGGTAGTAGGTGCCAGGCGCAACAGTTTGTGTCAAGAACTGCAACGCTGCTGGGTTTTCACACTGAACTGTTTCCCATGTGTATCAAGAATGGTCCACCACCCAAAGGACATCCACCCAACTTGACACAACTGTGGGAAGCATTGGAGTCAACATGGGCCAGCATCCCTGTGGAACGCTTTCGACACCTTGTAGAGTCCATGCCCCGACGGGGATGCAACTAAATATTAGGAGGTGTTCCTAATGTTTTGTATACTCAGACTATATTATGAATTTAGATAAGGACTTCGTAATAGTACACACAGTTCCTTGTTTCACTTTGCTTGAACTTCTCTGTTCCTGTAGTGTTGATGCCAGTATCGCTGCGTATTACAGAGATTATGTCAGAGCTGACTGTAGAGTGAGAGGGCTTGAATCTTCTCCAGCTCCAATGTGCATGCATCCACACACACAAAGACAAACACAGACAGACACAGACGCACACACAGACGACTCAACCTGAGCTCAGCTGTCAATCAGAGCTTGGTTGCCCGCAGTGATAACAGGGCACAGCTCTGCTGATTACCAAGAACTCTCCCTAGGGAGATCAAAACACTGCAATGACACCCCATAATAATAACCCATAATAATCCAGCCACAAAAGATGACACTAGACACTGATCTAAGGTCAGCTTTGGGTTTTCCCTCTAAAAGTTGGGAAAAGCTTGAGGGAAGGTAAGCTGATCCAAGATCTGTGCCTATGGGCAACTTCTACTAGAGCGCCAAAACACATGGGACAGACAAACAGCTGAAAGAAGCACAAATGAACATTTTAACCAATCTCAATAGGAAGTTTCTATAACTCAAAAGAAATAGGGGGTAGGGTGTGGGTAATGGTTAAGGTTAGGATAGACAAGTGGTTTAGGTTAGCCTAGTGCAGATGTATTCAACTCTTACCCTGAGGTCCAGAGCCTGCTGGTTTTCTGTTCAACCTGATAATTAATTTCACCCACATGGTGTCCCATGTCTAAATCAGTCCCTGATTAGAGGGGAACAATGAAAGAATGCAGTGGAACTGGCTTCAAGGTCCAGTTGAGTTTGAGGGGCCTAGTGGTTCAACTTGGATGTGGTTGTAGACTGGGACTTTCTATCATGTCTCCCTCAGAGCAGGAAGACCGGATCCATCTTCACAGAGGAACTAACTGCAGTCATAATGAGGATACAGCACTACCCATGTGGGTTATTATCTACAGACACACTGAGTGGAGTCAAAGGCTGTGTTTCAATAGTTGCTTCCTTTTTACCATTTATTTGACCTTTATTTAACTAGGCAAGTCAGTTAAGAACAAATTCTTATTTACAATGACAACCTAGGAACAGTGGGTTATCTGCCTTGTTCAGGGGCAGAACGACAGATTTTTACCTTGTCAGCTCTGGGATTCGATCTAGCAACTTTTTGGTTACTGGCCTAACGCTCCCTTCCTCTCATCATCTTCTTCTCCTCGCACTGAGGTTTAGACTGACCAGTGAGCCATCGAAAAAACACACAAAGGGTTAATGTCAGCCTCCCATCAACCCAATTGCCACCCTTTAATTAATCTAATTAATAGATTTTTTACAATGGGTGTTTAGTGCAATACAGTAGCCATTGTAGGCCTATAATGCACCACCAATACATAGAACCCATCTACGAAATCATCAAGCTATAATGATAAGTCCCATTTGATTTTCAGCTACGTTTTACATTTTAGTTGACTTTCTTTTCCAGAGCGACCTACAGTTAGTGCATTCATCTTTAGATTGTGATACGTGGTTGACGCATCTAACGTTTGCTGTCACAGTAAGTACATTTCCCTCAATGTAGCTATCAGCAAAGTCAGAGCCAGTAAGGTAGAAAAAAGTCAAGTGCAAGTGTTAGTTCACAAAAGCCGTGTGGTGTATTCATTACGGAAACAGTTTAGCGTTTAAGAACCAAACGGAAGCAAACAGAACAAAACAGTAGTCTTTAACGGACAAACTCTGGTACATCCCTCCCCGTTTTATCAGTCTGCTTGTTTAACAAACGTTTTGCAACAGAATCCGCAGAATATCGGATACCGTTGCACAACATTTCGTCTGTTGAAAAACGTTTGCAACGGAAACGTTTATACTGAACAGAAAACGTTTTGCAACAAAGGACCGTTTCTATTGGACAAATCCAGGTAGGTCCCTCTCCGTTTCGTTCAGTTTACTCTGTTTTTTTTTCGTTTGGTTCCTACAGTAAAAGGTTTCCATTGCAGAACGTCTGCAACAGACCCAACGCTTTGCAACGATATCTGACTAATGAATACACCACAGATGATAAACACTAACCCAAAATGATCTCCTTATTCAAGGCACATAAATGATCTCCTTAAGTCTAGAATTCAGAAATGTAATAATGGAAAAGAAATTGAAGAATGTCAAATATCCACGGGCGAGCTGTTATCCATCTACTGATCAGGATAGGTCCAGAAATGCTGATTGCTCATCGCTCACTCAGCTAGCTAGCATGACTAACGTTAGCCGAGAAAATGGCTATTGTCATATTTAATCTACCATGAAATCATACATTGCGCAGTCACTACTACTAATTTAGCAAATAGTACGTTATCGGTTTAAGATATGTATTGCAAAATAAATAAAATGCATGCATCATATGCCTTATTGGGCCATAGGGGAAACCGTATAACTAGGTAGCAAGCTAACCTAGCCACAGTCCAGACAGAGCAATGCATGCCACGGTATTGTTTACATAGCACGCTCGATTGTTTCCTATTTTGACAGCACGGAAACGATTAGCACGTTACATACGTTTTAGGTAACAATCAACTAACGTTAAGCTGTTTCATGGAAATATGTCTAACGTCATAGCTAGCAATCTGCCAGTGATCTGTTTGTGATTTCCCAGTCCCTTGGTTACCTAGTTAGCTACCTAGCTATATTTGATTCTGAACATAGCTAGCGGTTAGATAGCTCGCGCACCTAATGTAGATATTTATCAATTTTTATAAACGTTAATGGTAGTACACTAGTCTATTGGCTTTCTATATAATGTGGCCATTGTTTTAGTATATGCCCAATTCTAAGCACAACAGCTAGCTAATTTCGGGGTGAGTCGGTTATAAAGCCAACCAAGCTAACGTTATTTAGCATGTGTCTGTGGACTGAGTTGGGCTGCTACGGGAGTCGCGAGCTCTCATAGCTGGATGACATGGTTAGTTACATTTTAATGACTGTGTAACAAATGCACGACAGCGCTCAACATTATTTCTGCATAACAGCCACCTATTTATGATCCATTGTCACTTCTACAAACGAGTAAGGACACCTGGGCGAATGTTTAGTTGAAACCTCCCCCACCCCACCATTGCACCGAAAACACAGTGCTCAATCGGGAACAATGCCCCCCACCCCCATGTCGCCTTGACGGGACGGCTCTTTGCTCTCCCCGGTTCGTTTTCGGGCTTACCGGATTTAAAGAACGCCGCTATATCGGCTGCGTCCTTTGACGTCTCATCCGCTCCTTCCCCAGAGCTCATGATGGTGGCCACCAACAGCCGCGATCCCAACTAAATTCCCAATGCGGTGGAAGACAAAAATCAGTTCGTTCCTCGGAAAAGCGTAGGCCAAGAGACACAGGGACTGACCGACTCGTTCCTAGATGCTAGCGCCATAAGCAAACCTCCATCTTGGGTAATGCAAACGCACAGCCGGGCGGCCGCCGGGTTCCTCCTCCGAGTCGAGCCGAAAAGAGAGTCGTTGTAGACGCGAGGAGGGGGGCAGAGGGGCATGGTATTCGGGAGGGGCTGGGTCTCTCTGTTCGGTGACTCTCCGGAAGCGTTCGGAAACTGCCAGACAGAGCGGGCGAGCTCGGGTTGACCGGCAACGACTGTCTGTGAGTCATTAATGAACATGACAGTAATTTGTGCCATTTTAAAATACAGCATCATACTGGCTGTATTTCTGTATTTTTAAAGTTATATCAAAGATTTTTTATACCTAACCCAAGTTAGACCACAGCCTTTCGTTTCCATTGGGAACAAATTAGTAAGAGCGCGCAGAACAAGCAAGGAGGTGGGCAGAGCCAAACACAAGCTAGCAAGATCCTATTGGCCATTCTGGCAAATATTTGCACATTTCCGTTAAGGAACGCATACTATGTGAAGTGCATGTGTGCAATAACTCAATTCGCCTTTGCACTCTGAAACAACAGGACTCTGTTCATAACAGATTCTAGATCAAATGTTTCATTGATGAGAATGCAGAATGTCGGCCAAAATCCATCTTGTTCCATCTTCTCCCAGTGCCTGCCATTTGGCTTCCTCTCACAAGTGGAAACACCAAACGGATGCTTCACATTTATACTTCCGGTGAAATATATGTCTCATTGTTTTATCTGTGGTTATATATCTTGAAAACTTGATTGCTAACATCCACATCATTTTGGGACTATATCAACTATGGACTAATGAAACAAATACCAAAATATAGTTTTTGGGTGGAATTTTCCTTTACAATCAGTGTGCAACATGCAGATAGGCATATACAGCTGTTTCTGTTATCATGTTAGGACAAGAATTGATGCCTATGTTGGTTGTTGATCAGATTCTCTCAAAACCAAATGACAGGTTGCAGAATAAACTCATTCTGATTTGGTCATAGGCCTAAAGTGTGTAGCCTAACCAATAATCAATTGTTAGGCCTAATGAAGACCCTACAGACAACTGAAAGAGTATCATAGGCCTACTTACACCCTGCTGCAGATAAGGCATCTGCTGAACATAATCTGCTCAAAAATCCCTTAATTCCCTTTTACTATTATCAGAAATAGAATGATTAGAAACACAACCTATTATCATTATGTGTTTTTAAGGTTCAAATGAGCTTATATAAATATATGTAGCCTCAGAAACAAAATTCATGAGATTAGTGATTTGCTAATCTTTGATAATATTAATATATGAGCCATTTCTGAGACTGACTTAGACAGCACCTTTGATGATACAGCAGTAGAAATACAAGGATATAACATCTATAGAAAAGACAGGTATGTCTACGGGGGAGGTGTTGCTGTATATATTCAGAGCCATATTCCTGTAAAGCTCAGCGACGATCTCATGATAAGTGAAGAAGAAGTGATATGGCTGCAGCTTCAACTGCCTCATCTGAAGCCTCTTCTTTTAGAATGCTGCTATAGGCCACCAAGTGCAAACTGTCAGTATCTGGACAATATGTGTGTGATGTTAGATAAGGCGCTAACAGAGAAATGTATTTTCTTGTTGACCTGAACATTGTTGGATCGATGATAAATTGAAAATTTGTATGGTTCAAATAAATGGTGCAAACAAGTCAGGCTGCTCAGCTGATTGTCTGACAATCTGTACACTGAGAAATTTTGTGACTAAATTTAACAAACAAAAATAAATTATATTAACAAAACAGATTTCACCCAAAACTCCAGGCAATAAAAAAAATATTTTATACATTTTTTTTTATATATATCCATCACTTTAACAGCCAATCGTAAACCGAAGTTAAAATGCTAATTTGATCTTTAGCTTAATAGATTAATTAAGATAATTTGATTAAGTTTCTTTATGACATCAGGCCCACTGTCTTCTCTACAAGGGGTGGAACTACCATTAGGGCACAAAATGGATGTGTTTTAAATAGTTTGCAAGAGAAAATGAAAATGAAAATATTTGGTGCGTGATGAAAATGAAGTAGTATCTTTTTTTAAACACAATGTACAAAAAGCATTCCAGGTGAAGCTAGTTGAGAGAATGCCAAGAGTGTGCAAAGCTGTCATCAAGGCAAAGGGTGGCTACTTTGAAGAATCTCAAATATAAAATATATTTTGATTTGTTTAACACTTTTTTGGTTACTACATGATTCCATATGTGTTATTTCATAGTTTTGATGTCTTCACTATTATTCTACAATGTAGAAAATAGTACAAATTAAGAAAAACCCTTGAATGAGTAGGTGTGTCCAAACTTTTGACTGGTACTGTATATGGATTTTTTTTAATGAGTAATTGTAGAGGAAGGTTAATGGCTGAAATGACATGCTACTGATGTATTAATCAGTACAGATGTATGATCTTAATTTGAGCCAGTTTGCTACAGCAGGAAAATAATCCTGCAGCAACAGGATATGTGAATTAATTTTTGGATCATAATTAATTAACCCTTTTTTTGGGTTTGATACATTTTTTGTAAGTGAAAATAAAGGCTGAATTTTCAAAGTGGAAATGATCAAATTCAGAAGCCTTTTAAACCTCTAACACACTACAGATTTAAAGCTTTCCTGCAACAGGGTGATCAAATTACGATCCTACATCTTTAGGACATTGGATATTAATGGAACATATAACTTCATAGCATTTGATCAACCCACTCCATGGGTTATGCTTCAATTCACCTCCCAGCAATGATTGTGATGGTCATAGGTCATTATGATTTATGTAGTATACTAAGCTGTGTGAAAACATTGTAACAACTCAACCAGTGTAATAAACATATCAGTGATTAGTAACAAGCAATTCTTTTTATATATTTATTTGCTCAATAAATAATCTGACAAGCCTTTGTTAGCAGTTATTGGATTTATTATCAACCAATAAACCTGCCTTGATTATCAGTACAGTAGATTAGTGAATGGACCTGATGCATGCACTGCCAAAAGAAACCAGAAGAGGGCACACTAACAATACTGAATCACTGCTCTTCTCAGAAGTGCATGAAACATGCATGTGTATGAATGACATGTCATTGTGGGCTCGACATGTGTTTGTGTGTGTGTGTGTGTCCGTCCGTCCGTCCGAGTGTGAGTGAATGAGTGTGCATGACACAGCGTGTGTGTGTGTGTGTGTGTGTGTGCGTGTGTGCGTGTGTGTGCGTGCGTGCGTGCGTGCGTGTGTGTGTGTGTGTGTGTGTGTGAGACAACTGAATGACCTGAACCCCCAGGTGTTCCCCTCCCACAGAGAGAGTGAGTGAGAGAGAGAAACTAACCAAATATCACCATCTCCCTCTCAAATGTCAGACCCATAATTGGATTACTCCTGGGTTTCTACTGGGCAGAGAACACACTGACTGAAACTAATGAAAGAAAGAAGGTCTCTCTCAATTCAATTAAATTCAAAGAGCTTTATTGGCATGGGAAACATATGTTTACATGGCCAAAGCAAGTGAAGTAGATAATACAAATAGAGATAGATAATAAACAATAAAAAATGAACAGTAAACATTCATCTCATAAAAGTTTCAGAGGAATAGAGACATTTCAAATGTCATATTATAGCTACAGTTGAAGTCGGAAGTTTACATACACCTTAGCCAAATACATTTAAACTCAGTTTTTCACAATTCTTGACATTTAATCATAGTAAAAATTCCCTGTCTTAGGTCAGTTAGGATCACCACTATATTTTAAGAATGTGAAATGTCAGAATAATAGTAGAGAGAATGATTTATTTCAGCTTTTATTTCTTTCATCACATTTCCAGTGGGTCAGAAGTTTACATACACTCAATTAGTATTTGGTAGCATTGCCTTTAAATTGTTTAACTTGAGTCAAACGTTTAGGGTAGCCTTCCACAAGCTTCCCACAATAAGTTGGGTGAATTGTGGCCCATTCCTCCTGACAGAGCTAGTGTAATTGAGTCAGGTTCGTAGGCCTCCTTGCTCGCACATACTGTTTCAGTTCTGCCCACAAATTTACTATAGAATTGAGGTCAGGGCTTTGTGATGGCCACTCCATTACCTTGACTTTGTTGTCCTTAAGCCATTTGCCACAACTTTGGAAGTATGCTTGGGGTCATTGTCCATTTGGAAGACCCATTTGCGACCAAGCTTTAACTTCCTGACTGATGTCTTGAGATGTTGCTTCAAAATATCCACATAATTTTACTTCCTCATGATGCCATCTATTTTGTGAAGTGCACCAGTCCCTCCTGCAGCAAAGCACCCCCACAACATGATGCTGCCACCCCCGTGCTTCACGGTTGGGATGGTGTTCCTCGGCTTGCAAGCCTCCCCATTTTTCCTCCTATCATAATGATGGTCATTATGGCCAAACAGTTCTATTTTTGTTTCATCAGACCAGGGGACATTTTTCCAAAAAGTACAATCTTTGTCCCCATGTGCAGTTGCAAACCGTAGTCTGGCTTTTTTATGGCGGTTTTGGAGCAGTGGCTTCTTCCTTGCTGAGCGGCCTTTCAGGTTATGTCGATATAGGACTCGTTTTACTGTGGATATAGATACTTTTGTACCTGTTTCCTCCAGCATCTTCACAAGGTCTTTTGCTGTTGTTCTGGGATTGATTAGCATTTTTCGCACCAAAGTACGTTCATCTCTAGGAGACAGAACGCGTCTCCTTCCTGAGCGGTATGACGGCTGCGTGGTCCCATGGTGTTTATACTTGCGTACTATTGTTTGTACAGATGAACGTGGTACCTTCAGGCGTTTGGAAATTGCTCCCAAGGATGAACCAGACTTGTGGAGGTCTACAATTTTTTTNGATGGTGTTCTTCGGCTTGCAAGCCTCCCCCTTTTTCCTCCAAACATAACGATGGTCATTATGGCCAAACAGTTCTATTTTTGTTTCATCAGACCAGAGGACATTTCTCCAAAAAGTACAATCTTTGTCCCCATGTGCAGTTGCAAACCGTAGTCTGGCTTTTTTATGGCGGTTTTGGAGCAGTGGCTTCTTCCTTGCTGAGCGGCCTTTCAGGTTATGTCGATATAGGACTCGTTTTACTGTGGATATAGATACTTTTGTACCTGTTTCCTCCAGCATCTTCACAAGGTCTTTTGCTGTTGTTCTGGGATTGATTAGCATTTTTCGCACCAAAGTACGTTCATCTCTAGGAGACAGAACGCGTCTCCTTCCTGAGCGGTATGACGGCTGCGTGGTCCCATGGTGTTTATACTTTCGTACTATTGTTTGTACAGATGAACGTGGTACCTTCAGGCGTTTGGAAATTGCTCCCAAGGATGAACCAGACTTGTGGAGGTCTACCATTTTTTTCTGAGGTCTTGGCTGATTGCTTTTGATTTTCCCATGATGTCAAGCAAAGAGGCACTGAATTTGAAGGTAGGCCTTGAAATACATCCACAGGTACATCTCCAATTGACTCAAATGATGTAAATTAGCCTATCAGAAGCTTCTAAATCCATGACATCATTTTCTGGAATTTTCCAAGCTGTCAACTTAGTGCATGTAAATTTCAGACCCACTGGAATTGTGATCCAGTGAATTATAAGTGAAATAATCTGTCTGTAAACAATTGTTAGAAACTTGTGTCATGCACAAAGTCGATGTCCTAACCGACTTGCCAAAACTATAGTTTGTTAACAAGAAATTTGTGGAGTGGTTGAAAAACTAGGTTTTAATGACTCCAACCTAAGTGTATGTAAACTTCAGACTTCAACTATATATTCAGTGTTGTAACGATGTGCAAATAGTTAAAGTACAAAAGGAAAAATAAATAAAACATAAATATGTGGTATATTTGCAATGGTGTTCTTCACTCGTTGCGCTTTTCTTGTGGCAACAGGTCACAAGTCATGCTGATGTGATGGCACACTGTGGAATTTCACCCAACAGATATGGGAGTTTATCAAAATTGGATTTGTTTTCAAATTCTTTGTGGGTCTGTGTAATCTGAGGGAAATATGTGTCTCTAATAAGGTCATACATTTGGCAGCAGCTCAGTTTCCACCTAATTTTGTGGGTAATGTGCACGTCTTCTCTTGTGAGCCAGGTCTGCCTAGCTATGCTCACTGAGGCTGTACATGGTCAAGGCTTTCCATCATTTTGGGTCAGTCACTGTGGTCAGGTATTCTTCCACTGTGTACTCTCTGTTTATGGCCAAATAGCATTCCAGTTTGCTGTTTTTGGGTAAATCTTTTCCAATGTGTCAAGTAATTATGTTTTTGTTTTCTCATGATTTGGTTGGGTCTAATTGTGTTGCTGTTGCTGCCCTGGGGCTCTGTGGGGTATGTTTGTGAACAGAGCCTTAGGAAAAGCTTGCTTCTCTAGGTTAATCTCTCTTGTTATGGGAGGTTTGGGAATCGCTTCCTTTTAGGTGGTTGTAGAATTTAACGTCTCTTTTCTGGATTTTGATAATTAGCAGGTATCAGCCTAATTCTGCTCTGCATGCATTATTTGGTGTTTTACGTTGTACACAGAGGATGTTTTTTTGCATTCTATCTTCACTCTCCTTTATCTCTTTCTTTCCCTCTCTCATAAGATAGACTCTATTCAAAAAGGTGTATGCTGCCTTTCATGGGCTTATGAAACAGCCAGACGTCTATCCGATTGAATGGCCAGTAGATGCATCACCGTCTGGCGTGTCTTTCAGTGGGAGCCTGGGACTTTAACATCTTAGGGTCTTGTTGAATGATAAGAAAGAACATTTCTTTCTTCTTTTTTTTCTCTCTTTCTCACTCTTTGGCTCTCTCCTCTAGAGTCTGTGCGTTTGTGTGCGTGTGTTTGTGTGCGTGTGTCTGTGTGTGTGTGTGTGTGTGTGTGTGTGTGGGCTCCCCGTCTCCCTCCCGAGTGTGTGTGATACTCCATCCCAGCTTGCTGCACAGTGTGTCTTTTATTGGCCTATCTCCTGTTGTTTCTCTGTAATTATGGTAGACAGAGAGAAAAACAACAGCAGTTGGGGAGAGAGAGAGAGAGAGAGAGAAAGAGATGGACAGGGGGTGAAATGGACAGGGGGTGGAGATTGATGGAGGAAGGGGGCATCTGTGTATGTGTGTGTGGAGATTAATGGAGAGATTTATGCTTCTGTGTATGTGTGTATGCCCATTTGTATGTGCCCATATTTTTCACACCTTCTTAAAGTGCGTTATCACATGTGCTTATGTGCGCCCGTGTTTGTGTGTGTGTGTGTGTGTGTGCCGAGCCATCAGGATTAACTAGGATTTCCAATAGTGGTCCTGTCACACCGTGTCAAGTGGTTAGAACTCCCACACCACTCTGATATGTCCCAACATACAGGACAGGCAACCTGACCATTAGTGTTATTACACCCAGGGGCTGACACACACACACACACACACACACACACACACACACACACACACACACACACACACACACACACACACACACACACACACACACACACACACACACACAGTAGCAAAAGCAGCAGCAGTGTCATGGTCCATCGTGCAGAGACCCATCCTACATCCTCTCTAAAGGAGTGGTGACAGAGACCTGTACCAGCAGCTCTCTAAAGGAGTGGTGACAGA
>QNTS01000773.1:223147-271818 GCA_003317085.1 Hucho hucho | reverse complement strand
ACACGCGCACGCACACGCACACGCACACACACACACACACACACACACACACACACACACACACACACACACACACACACACACACACACACACAGCCTGTTCCACAAGCAATCAGAGCTGAGGTGAGCTGACCACACATTAGACAGACAGACTGCTGGCTCAAAGCAATCAGTGGACCAGGCAGAGGACAGGACTGGTCATTATGTTCCTTCATAATCACACCCATTTAGCACTCTTTAGGGGCATTATGTTCTTTGAGGAGCTGGAGAGCTGTCAATGCCTCACAACTAAATACTGTCTATTTTTCCTTTTGATCAACACTTTTTAGGAGAATTGGCATAATATCAGTTACTGTTAGTCATTTTTTGTAACAGCATTTTCATGTGTATTTTGTAAAGGTGCATATAACCATTTTGCTTTCAAGTAACTATTTTTAGATTGATCCAAGTGCAGATGAAGGAGATGGGATGAAAAGAGAAAGCCACGTTAGATTGTTGAGATGCAGCAATCTATCAGGTGATATTGCAGCCAAAGATTTGTATAACTAACCCAACATAGACCACAGTCTGTCGTTTCCAATGGGAGCAAATTAAACATATTGGGCAGAACAAGCAAGGAGGTGGACAGAGCAAAGCACGAGATAGCAAAAACCTACAGAATAGGCGTGTTCTAGCATGCATTCTGTGAAGTGCCCGTGTGCAATAACTCAATTCACCCTTGCACTCCTTCTAAACAATGCCATTTAAAAAAAAACTTGGGCAAAAGGTAGTCTACAAAACTCTGTTCGTAACAGATTATACTATAGATCAAATGTTTAATTGAAAAAATTTGCAGAATGTTGGCCCAAATCCATCTCGCTCCATCTTCTCCCACTGCCGGGCACTGGGCTTCCTCTCGCCACCATATTTGGTAGTGAGTGAAAACGCCAACCGGATGCTTCACATTTATACATCTGGTGAAATATCTGTCTCATTGTGGTGCAGCTGTGGACTGTGGACTGGATTCAAATCTTATCAACCATACACGTCACTTGTAGCTATTTTTCTAGGTTAGCTAATTAGCTAAGCTAGTTTTAGCTGTGGAAAGTCTTTTTTTTTGACCTAGATAGAGTCTAAACTTGTTATCCTATCTGTGTATAGTTACATTCCACCATGACGAACTGAACTAAAAGAGAGAACCTATTATAACGGTGACTCCAAGGTATGGATGGTTGCTAAGTTACTTGCTAGTTAAAGTCAGCTAATGGTAAAGCTAACTTTCTTAGCTAGCTAGCTATAAAATATATATTTCTATTTTTTGTCCATCTTACCCTCACCTTTCTCTCCCTAACCCCTTCGTCTCCCCCTCTCTCTTTTCTCTCTCTCCCTTCACCTTTCCTCTCTCCCTCTCACTACGGTAGTTTTGAAAACCCAATCCTAGGCCACACTAGGGTGGTGTTTTCGAGACTCATGTTGTTCCCTCACCCCCTCTTATCTATCACACCTCTTGCTGTAACACATTTAGCTAGCTAGCTACAGTATATCATCACTAATGTTATATCCCACTGTCTTCCACGTCCTCCCTCTGTGTCTGTCTGTCTGCAGCTGTCTCTCTCCATCCTCCTCTCTGTCATACACACACACACACGCGCACGCACACGCACACGCACACACACACACACACACACACACACACACACACACATCCAGCAACCTATAATTAATATTTCTTATCCATAAGCAATGGGAGGCATCCTTATACGACTGCATATACCTGCGCAACGATAGAGAGCACTCCAACAGCAGGGGACTAGACATGTACTCTGAGGTAACTACCCACTGGGCACACACTGGTAGAATCAACGTTGTTTCCACGTTATTTCAATGAAATTACGTTTAACCAAGATGGAATAGACGTTGAATTGATGTGTGTGGCCAGTGGGTAGCTAGCTACACATGCTGTATCTTAATTTGGTCATCCTGTTGTTGCAGGATAAAAAAAGGTTTCTAATGATTACAATTTCTACTTTAAAATGTCATACTTGATTTGCCCTAACAAAAAATCTAGCAATCTCGAGAAAAATAAATCTCCATTATTTGTAAACCAGATAATATTTCATATTTTCTGTTGCTGCAGGATTATTTTCCTGCTGTGAGTAACTGGAACAAATTAAGATACTGCAGCTGTACAGTAACACCTGTTTCTCCTACGCTGATCTAAGTGGGTGATGTTAGGATTTTGGGAGGGTAAAGTGATGTAGCCTCCCTGTATGCCATGATACGGTTATTATGACCACTATGTGTACTTAAACCATAGTGTGTTATAACCTCTGCCAATGGGTTTGGACCTTTACGGCACAGGTGTTAATGCACTCACTCTGAAACCACAGAGTCTTGGTTCAAGTCCATAGACCTCTGTCTATGACAATTCCTTCCAGGCACATTTGAATAGCCTGTTATTAGACCAGTCCAAATCTAGCTGTAGTTTCATGAAACTAGTCCTACATTTTCCCAGTTGACAGTGTGTTTGACTGGAAGCAGGTGTGGCAGCATCTGCGCTAGCCGGCAAGTGAGTAGTTAGGTGAATGGAGGAAATAGCTCCAGCTAACAGCTGGCTGTCACTGTATGCCACTGGTGGTTGTTAGCGAGGTGGATGTTTCCCAACGCCTGTTGTGCTGCAACTATGTTATTATGCTTGTCAGGTAGGAAGCAGCACCAGTGGTTGGTCTATTTTCTGGGTCAGTGAAAGCGGAGAGGTTGGCTAGCTAAACGAGTGGACACACACACATGTACATACAGTACGTACACATCCTTGTAGAGTGCACTCACTTCAGAGGTTTAGTTACAGTAAAGTTAAGTGTTATCTTTCTGAGAGTGGTGTGAACGGGGAGATAGATACACAGATATGATCAAACTCAGCTACAGCATCAACCCACCTCCAATTACAGTTGTAAAACACAGAGATTCTGGGTCGTTCCACCAATTTGGTGCCTTTTGAAAGTGTAACTTGGTAAAAAAAAACTTTAGATCTCACCTAATTTTAACATTCTGTCCAAAAGAGCAGGTTAAATGAAAAAAAGTACTATAGTAAGTGCCTATTAAGGCAGCCCAGCTAACAATTCTAGGGAGAGAGAACATTTTTGTAATGTTACCGTAATATTCCCCTAATGTTTGAGTGTCCAGTTTTCTGATGGTTAGGAGAATATTCCATCAATGTTCCACCAAACCAGTGGCGACCTGGGATTCATGTTTTGAGCCCCACCTGTTTAGCAAAAAATATACAGTACCAGTCAAGGACACACCTACTCATTCAAGGGTTTTTCTTTATTTTTACTATTTTCTACATTGTGGAATAATAGGGAAGACATCAAAACTATGAAATAACACATATGGAATCATGTAGTAACCACCCTTCTCCTTGATGACAGCTTTGCACACTCTTGGCATTCCCTCAACCAGCTTCACCTGGAATGCTTTTCCAATAGTCTTGAAGGAGTTCCCACATATGCTGAGCACTTGTTGGCTGCTTTTTCTTCACTCTGCGGTCCAACTCATCCCAAACCATCTCAATTGGGTTGAGGTCAGGTGATTGTGGAGACCAGGTCATCTGATGCAGCACCATCACTCTCCTTCTTGGTCAAATAGCCCTTACACAGCCTGGAGGTGTATGTTGGGTCATTGGCCAGTTAGGTTCTTAGTTCATCGCGCAGACAGGAATAAATATCTCTCCGGAAGAAGAAGGGCATATGTTTCATGATTAACTGCTCATGGTGTGATTGTGATAACATACAGGAACTCAAGTCCTTTTGTTCACCCGACTTAGAATACCTCACAATCAAATGCCGACCATATTACCTCCCAAGAGAATTCTCTTCGGTTATAGTCCCAGCCGTGTATATTCCCCCTCAAAGAACTTCACTGGACTTTATTTAAACTGGAAACCACATATCCTGACGTCGCATTTATTGTAGCTGGGGATGTTAACAAAGCAAATTTGAGGAAAACGTTACTGAAGTTCTATCAACACATTGACTGTAGTACTCGCGCTGCTAAAACACTCGACCACTGCTACTCCAACTTACGGGACATTTTGGCATGAATACGTGTCATATATCAGTTTGTAAACAATATAAAAAATATATTTATCCTTGAGTTAACAAAGCCGCATACAAACATGGTCTCTTTTTTGTTTTCTTGAGTAAGGCAGCTCCAAAATTAAGGTGTTTCAGCCTAGCTCAGTGCTTTCTGTGGTGGTGGGGCAAGTCAGCAGAAAATATGGAGCGTTGCGCCGTGATTGGCTCAGTGTTCTGTCACTCATGGGGACACTACGTCACCACCAAGTCTAAGGTTAGACCTCAACATTTTCTAGCCCCTTGGGTGCTGCCATAGAGTTACATTAGAAGTGCCCATCCAAGAAGGCTCAAGGTCATTGGCCACAGATAAAATGACGTCAAATCACGTTATATGTACAGTAGCTTTGATTGGATTGATCATGTCAACATCATACTTTCAAAAACGTAGCTAGCAGTCATCATCATGAATCAAGTCGACAATCTACTGGCAAATCCTTTTTAATCCTTGTCATATGGAAAAAAATAATGAAGAGAAATTATAGATAAAACGTATCGGTACTCATTGGCCATTGGACATAAACATTACACAACAAGTTGGAAATTGCAAATTCAAAAATGTGTGGTTTGGAAGGAATCAGTGGCTAACTGCAAGCATTGCAAAGCAATCAATGGCCTGCTATTCAGTGGAATGGGTGTGAGGTCCAAGCCTGGGTTTAAGGGTTTATTTTCCAAGCTTAAAAGGATAAACATACAACATTGACCATGCTGTCAATCCAGCATGACTTCTACCGCAATCAAAACAACTGGAAACTCAGAACTGGGAAATCTCAGACTTCAGTGAGTTCATGAAAACTGGGAACTCTGAAAAAAACAGGCTCCGAATGGGAAAATATGTTTTGAACGGTCATCCAACTTAGAATTGCAAGTCGGGAACTCTGGCCTCTTTCTAGAGCTCTGACCTGAAGATCACTGACGTCATGATTCAACTTTGTATATTCCTGAGTTCCCAGTTGTCTTCAAAGCACCATAAATCCAGAGAATGAAAGACTTTGATGACAAAAGTTGCCCATGAAGGAACGCCACACCACCTTCCTGTTCAAGTGAGCAATGCACAACAATGTGAGCCCAAAAATGTATTGTATGTTGCTGCATAAATTATGTTATATTCCAGGGAGATATGTATATTGTAGTTAAGGAAGTAATACTACGTGTATGTTGTGTGGTAAGTTGTTAGTAGCCCATGTGCCTCATCCTAATAATTTGGTCTCTTTTCAAATAGTTATATAGAAGACGTCTATCCTTGCTCGCTCATTAATGTCTTCATCGAAATTACGGATTGCCTCTTGTCCGCTCGTCTTCCCTTTATGCCATAGTTTGTACGTCTCAATTGTCAGTAGAAACCACATTTGTTTAAGCAAGTCAGCCATATCAGATATGTTTTTTTTAAGGCAGTAAATGAGGCTGAATGAACTGTTTCGCTGCCAGACAATGCTCCGCTGATAGCCAGGTGTAGCACAGTGGTAAGGTGTTGGGACTGCTGTTGGGACTCTGCTGTTGGGACAGCTTCATGTGGGCCCTAACAGTTTGTGGGCACCGTTTGTCACCGTTATAGTGAAATTAATGTATTGTTTAGTGTTGTGTAGTGGCTTTTCTGGCATGCATAAACATTTCATTTATTTTTTTGCCCCACCAAGATTTACATGCTAAAATCGCCACTGCACCAAATATACACAGGAAAGGGTTGCCATGTTCTCAGAATATATGATATTAATGTTCTAGACACGTTTCATAGGAAGTTGCAAGAACATTCATGTGTCCAGTTATCTGAGGAGTAGGAAAATATTCCATCAATGCCCCACCAAACATGCACATGACATGGTATTTAAATGAGGGGCTATGTGTTCTGTAGAAAATAATGAACTTCCACAGAGTTGTGTTATTTTCCAGATAACGCATAGAGCCTCAAGTTGATTAACCCTTTTATACCATTACTATAATTTAACACATTTGCCACTAGAAATGTGTTCAACATCCACTGAAGTAGCTGGCAAGTTTAGCTACAGTAGTTGCCGTGGTGACCAAACAAACAGACTTGCTAGTTTAGCTAACCAAATCATCAGTCCTAGCTTGCTATTATGAAAATCAAATTAAACAAAACCCATAGTTTTTTTAATTAGACTTTTGTTTTCAAAAGCAGCTCAAAGAAAACATGTAAAATGAATTATATTGTAGAATTTGTATTTGACAAAAATGTTGTTCTCTTTCTCCTCTATTAACTCATAATAATGGGAGCATTTCCACAAGTTAAAAAAAATATAACACGCTGGTAGAAATATGCTTCTGAACGTAATAAACAGGTCAAAAAGTAACTGTAATATTATTACAATATTTGAAGACAGTAACTCGTTTTATTACTCCGTTACTCATAAAATGCATATATATCTGTAAGTAATATTTTACCCCAAACATTGGTCCCAAGTGATTCTGTTGTAATTTGTCCACATGAAATTTGTTCACATGTTGTGTTTTCCACATTAAAACTATGGGTTTTTGTTTTGTTTTGGTATAACTGGCATCATCATTGCTTAAATGTCCAATGTGAGAAAATACAGACATGCTACTGTAAATATACCAATTTCTGATATTCTGAGAATATGGCAACCATGTTCTGGGTATGTTTCTATCAGAAGCAACCGGTCCACCTGGACCATGTTGGAAACAAATTAGGAATGTTCCAGATAGAAATGCAATGATGAGAGCTGATGTGATTCCGTATCAGAGACACATGTTTGTTCTACATGTTATATTGGGTGTGGATTTCAGAAAGAGGATAGAGTTCTCTTTGAGATGCTCAGCTATCTAGAATTCTATCGACTCCATCTTTCAATGAGAAACTAATTAAGTGATAATGCCCAAGAAGCTAGTGTTTTGGAGGATATATTGGCAGGCGTGTTGTTAGGCCCCAGACGAAGTCGATATATCCTCCAAACACCGGCTACGAGGGCATTATCACTTTTATACAACGGCTTACCAATCAATTCAAATAATGATTGACATATTTTCATTAAAAACATTATTTTGATTAATTTATTCATACTATTTCATCCTTCCACAAGATATAGTCCCGACACAAATCTAGCGTTGCTACCCAAGCCGGCTGGTTGTTAGTTCTATCAGTTTGGTTGCCAGAGACGCGACCCAGTCGTTTTCTCTTTTTGTTCTGTATCTACAGTATGGATGCGACCCAGTCGTTCGTTTTAAATGTTCCATTGCCATACTAGCTGGCAATGTTCTTATCCCTTGCTTGCTAGCTAGCCAACTACGGCTAACTTACAGTCACATTAAACAGTGCAGACAGAATAACAACAGTAGCTGCATTTGCATTTGTTTAAACTGTTTTCTAGTGAAATTTATTTGGATACATCTATAACAATGAGTAAATGAGGCATGATTTTGCCTGGCATAGAAAATGTGCTCTCTCGTCAAGAACATGTTGTTCAGAGGAGCTAGCCATCAACACAGCTAACACAATCACTTACAACTGAAGCTGAAAGACTGCAAACTAGCTGCACTTTGTTTCGTTTGACCTTTTTTCAATTTACATTTCTGTGTATATATCCATAAAAACGATGCCAGCTGATTTATGATTTAGACTGGTTGAGAAACGCTGCTTGCCTGTCTGTCTCGTTGCGACTCCCGACACGTTCATTACTATGGGGCAGCTGGAGATCGAATTTGAATATTGAATCAATGTTGCAAATGTCGGAGAGACAGACAGCAAGGTTTATACAAATCTCCACTGTTGAAAACTAAATGTTAGTCTAAAAGAAATGTGAGATAATGTCTAGATGCTTTTTATAGTGGAGATCAAGTTTATAAATTGCCTGGCTGGGCTGATGAGACAGTGGATTGCGCAGTCAGATGGAACAGAGTAAATAGGTATTTTAACGTCATTGATTTAGCAAGCGGTAACATATGGAATAGACACCGGCTGGAATGTGCATTCAGGATTAAACCCACCCATGGTATGTTTAAGCAATAAGGCACAAGTAGGTGTGGCATATGGCCAATATACCACGGATAAGGGCTGTTCTTAAGCACGACGCAACGCAGAGCCCTTAACCATGGTATATTGGCCATATATCACAAACCCCCGAGGTGCCTCATTGCTATTATAAACTTATCAACGTAATTAGAGGAGTACAAATAAACATTTTGTCATACCCTTGGTATAAGTTCTGATATACCATGGCTGTCAGCCAATCAACATTCAGGGCTCGAACCACCCAGTTTTATAATTTTAATTAGATAAGATAGGTGTGTTGTAACTGTTGCCAAATAAGGACATTAACATATGCTGAATTAAAATATAAATGCAACATGCAACAATTTCAAAGATTTTACTGACTTACAGTTCATGTAAATAAATCAGTAAATTTAAATAAATTCATTAGACCCTAATCGATGGATTTCACATGACTGGGAATACAGATATAAATCTGTTGGTCACAGATACACTATATATACAAAAGTATGTGGACACCCCTTCATATGAGTAAATTCGGCTATTTCAGCCACACCTGTTGCTGACAGGTGTATAAAATCGAGCACACAGCCATGCAATCTCCATAGACAAATATTGGCAGCAGAATTGCCTTACTGAAGAGCTCAGTGACTTTCAACATGGCACTGTCGTAGGATGCCACCTTTCCAAAAAGTCAGTTTGTCAAATTTCTGTCCTGCCCCGGTCCACTATAAGTGCTGTTATTGTGAAGTGGAAACATCTAGGAGCAACAGCGGCTCAGCCGTGAAGAGGTAGGCCACACAAGCTCACAGAACAGGACCGCCTAGTGCTGAAGCACAGCGCGCGTAAAAAAATAATCTGTCCTCAGTTGAAACTCTCTACCACGTTCCAAACTGCCTGTAGAAGCAACGTCAGCACAATAACTTTTCATGAAATGGGTTTCCATGGCCGGGCAACCACACACAGTTTAAGATTACCATGGACATGCCAGGCGTCGGCTGTGGTGTAAAGCTCATTGGACTCTGGAAACGCGTTCTCTAGAGTGATGAATCACACTTCACCATTTGGCAGTTCGATGGAAGAATATGGGTTTGGCGGATGCCAGGAGAACGCTACCTGCCCGAATGCATAGAGCCAACTGTAAAGTTTGGTGGGGGAGGAATAAGTTTGCAGACGACACAACAGTAGTAGGCTTGATTATCAACAATGACGAGACAGCCTACAGGGAGGAGGTGAGGGCTCTTGGAGTGTGGTCTCACTCAACGTCAACAAAACAAAGGAGATGATCGTGGACTTCAGGAAACAGCAGAGGGAGCACCCCCTATCCACATCGACGGGACAGAAGTGGAGAAGGTGAAAAGTTTTAAGTTCCTCGGCGTACATATCACTGACAAACTGAAATGGTCCACCCACACAGACAGCGTGGTGAAGAACCTCAAGAGGCTGAAGAAATTTGTCTTGTCACCTAAAACCGTCACAAACTTTTACAGATGCACAATTGAGAGCATCCTGTAGGGCTGTATCACCGCCTGGTACGGCAACTGCACTGCCCACAACCGCAGGGCTCTCCAGAGGGTGGTGCGGTCTGCCCAACGCATCACCGGGGGCAAACTACCTGCCCTCCAGAACACCTACAGCACCCGATGTTACAGGAACGCAAAAATATCATCAAGGACAACATCCACCCGAGCCACTGCCTGTTCACCCCGCTACCATCCAGAAGGCGAGGTCAGTACAGGTGCATCAAAGCTGGGACCAAGAGACTGAAAACAGCTCAAGGCCATCAGACTGTTAAGACCCCTTGAAATTTCAAAAAAAGAAAATAATTATATGATGAAAAATGTTATTTGGCCTTACTGCTACTAGCCCATACAAACGCAATGAATAACAGATTCACGACATGAAACAACAGATAGCCCCCTTATTTTAGCACTAAACTATCTCCATATACAGTATACTTCCACTAATTTTTTCAACTGGTACCGGGGGACCATCAGATGAGTCTTGTGAGGCTTGTGGGCATCCTAAGCAAAACAACCAACATGTACAGTACCAGTCAAAAGTTTGGACACGACTGCACTTGAAGAAACTTTCAAAGTTTTCCAGACTGACTGACCATGTCTAAAAGTAATGATGGACTGTCGTTTCTCTTTGCTTATTTGAGCTGTTCTTGACATAATATGGACTTGATCTTTTACCAAATTGGGCTATCTTCTGTATACCAACTCTACCTTGTCGCAACACAACTGATTGGCTCAAACGCATTAAGGATGAAAGAAATCCCACAAATTAACTTTTAACAAAGCACACCTGTTAATTGAAATGCATTCCAGGTGACTTCCTCATGAAGCTGGTTGAGAGAATGCCGAGTGTGTGTAAAGCTGTCATCAAGGCAAAGGGTAGCTACTTTGAAGAATCTAAAATATATTTTTATTTAACACTTTTTTTGGTTACCACATGATTCCATATGTGTTATTTCATAGTTTTGATGTCTTCACTATTATTCTACAATGTAGAAAATAGTAAAAATAAAGCAAAACCCTTGAATGAGTAGTTATGTCCAAACTTTTGACTGGTACTGTATGTGTTTGTGAGAGACGCACTTTCCACAGAGGGGTCATATTAGTGTGTAGCCCAAACTGTGCGGACGCTACAGACAGAAGTTGGCAGATCAGCTGTACCAACTTCAGACGAGTTCCAAGACACTTATGGGGGTCATAGAGTTAAACGGAAAACAACATCATGATGTTTTTTAGGCCAAACCGTTTGGATTCGGAAATCAACACTTAAATAACATTCTTTGAATATTCTTTGAACATTCTTTTCTTTTTTTTTCTTTTTTTATGGAACATTTTCTAAATGTTCTGAGAACATGACTGTAAATAGAACCATGAGGAAACCTGCAGAAAACTTTATGCTAAAGTACTGAAATTCCCACAGAAGAATGTTGTTTCTTAAAGTTCTCTGAACGTTCTGAGAACATGACTTTAAATAGAACCACGAGGAAACCTGTGGGAAACGTTATGCTGAAGTACTGAATTTCCCACCTTAGAAAAACATGGTTCTCAGAACGTTGTGTGCTAGCTGGGTGCTTAACTGCTTTAACTCTATTATTGAACTATTAGATGTTCAATGTTTCTTTAAGAAATATATTTTAAAAGGAATAGTTTCACCATACTAAAATGAGAGTCGAGTTCATGTAACATGATTTGCCCTAAAATGAGAGACAGACTAATCACATTAAATAAATAATAATCTTCAGAAATAACTTTGTCAAAGCAACAAAATAACTAGAGCTTTACAATGATGGTGAAACTTAGAGAAAAGGGATTAAGAGGGTTAAAATCTTCCTATAAGTGACACAGGTTTGACGGAGAGACGTGTCAAAATGCAGAATTGCACTTGAGCGAGCCTTTATTGGTATAAAAAGCCTTTAATCATATATCTGATTTATTGAATTATCCACGTAGTCTATGGGCACTTTAATATTTAATATACCAGGCTTTTCAAATTCAAGGTTGGGGAACAATTTCTACTTAAAATATCAAAGGAATGCAAAAAGCACTCATATCATGTAACGACCCTTCATATACAATTGTTTGGGTGAAAAGCTGTGTAATGGTGTTCTGGTAAGATGCTGAACAACTAAATGACAAATCCTCTCTCTTCCCCCTTTTCCTCTCTCTCTCTCATTCATCATTCACCATCATCCTCTTTATCTGTCCCTTTCCCCCCACTCACCTCACTCAGTTTTTCTTCTCTCTCACCACCAAAACCCCTGAAATGTCCATCCCTAACTGTAAAATTTTCCGACAAGATAGAACTGCCAAAGGGGGCGGAGTTGCAATCTACTGCAGAGATAGCCTGCAGAGTTCTGTCTTACTATCCAGGTCTGTACCCAAACAATTCGACCTTCTACTTTAAAAAATCCACCTTTCCAGAAACAAGTCTCTCACCGTTGTTGCTTGCTATAGACCAACCTCTGCCCCCAGCTGTGCCCTGGACACCATATGTGAATTGATTGCCCTCCATCCATCTTCAGAGCTCGTGCTGCTAGGTGACCTAAACTGGGACATGCTTAACACCACGGCCATCCTACAATCTAAGCTTGATGCCCTCAATCTCACACAAATTATCAATGAACCAAACAGGTACAACCCCAAATCCGTAAACACTGGCACCCTCATAGATATCATCCTAACCAACTTGCCCTCCAAATACACCTCTGCTGTCTTCAACCAAGATCTCAGCAATCACTGCCTCATTGTCTGTATTCGTAATGGGTCTGCAGTCAAACGACCACCCCTCATCACTGTCAAACGCTCCCTAAAACACTTCAGCGAGCAGGCCTTTCTAATCGACCTGGCCCGGGTATCCTGGAAGGATATTGACCTCATCCCGTCAGTAGAGGATGCCTGGCTATTCTTAAAAGTGCTTCCCTCACCATCTTAAATAATAAGCATGCCCCATTCAAAAAATGTAGAACAAGGAACAGATATAGCCTTTGGTTCAGTCCACACCTGACTGCCCTTGACCAGCACAAAAACATCCTGTGGCATACTGCATTAGCATCAAATAGCCCCCGTGATATGCAACTTTTCAGGGAAGTTAGGAATCAATATACACAGGCAGTTTGGAAAGCTAAGGCTAGCTTTTTCAAACAGAAATTTGCATCCTGTAGCACGAACTCAAAAAAGTCCATGGAGAAAAAGAGCACTTCCTCCCAGCTGCCCACTGCACTGAGGCTAGGAAACACTGTCACCACCGATAAATCCACAATAATTGAGAATTTCAATAAGCATTTTTCTACATCTGGCCATGCTTTCCACCTGGCTACCCCTACCGCAGTCAACAGCCCTGCACTCCCCACAGCAACTCCCCCAAGCCTACCCCATTTCTTCTTCACCCAAATCCAGATAGCTGATGTTCTGAAAGAGCTGCAAAATCTGGACCCCTACAAATCAGTCGGGCTAGACAATCTTGACCCTCTCTTTCTAAAATGATCTGCCAAAATTGTTGCAACCCCTATTACTAGCCTGTTCAACCTCTTTTGTATAGTCTGAGATTCCCAAAGATTGGAAAGCTGCCGCGGTCACCCCCCTCTTCAACGGGGGAGACACTCTAGACCCAAACCGCTACAGACCTATATCTATTCTACCTTGCCTTTCGAAGGTCTTCGAAAGCCAAGTTAACAAACAGATCACCGACCATTTTGAATCCCACCGTACCTTCTCCGCTATGCAATCTGGTTTCCGAGCTGGTCATGGGTGCACCTCAGCCACGCTCAAGGTCCTAAACAATATCATACCCGCCATCGATAAGAGATAACACTGTGCAGCCGTATTCATCGACCTGGCCAAGGCTTTCGACTCTGTCAATCACCACATTCTTATCGGCAGACTCAACAGCCTTGGTTTCTCTAATGACTGCCTCACCTGGTTTACTAACTACTTCTCAGACAGAGTTCAGTGTGTCAAATCGGAGGGGTTGTTGTCCGGACCTCTGGCAGTCTCTATGGGGGTGCCACAGGGTTAAATTCTCGGGCTGACTCTCTTCTCTGTATAGATCAATTATGTCGCTCTTGCTGCTGGTGATTCTCTGATCCACCTCTACGCAGATGACACCATTCTGTGTAGATTTGGCCCTTCTTTGGACACTGTGTTAACTAACCTCCAGAAGAGCAATGCCATACAACTCTCCTTCCGTGGCCTCCAACTGCTCCTAAATGCAAGTAAAACTAAATGCATGCTCTTCAACCGATCGCTGCCCGCACCTGCCCGCCCGTCCAGCATCACTACTCTGGATGGTTCTGACTTAGAATATGTGGACAACTACAAATACCTAGGTGTCTGGTTAGACTGTAAACTCTCCTTCCAGACACACATTAAGCATCTCCAATCCAAAATTAAATCTAGAATCAGCTTCCTATTTTGCAACAAAGCCTTCTTCACTCATGCTGCAAAACATACCCTCGTAAAACTGACTACCCTACCGATCCTCGACTTCGGCGATGTCATTTACAAAATAGCCTCCAACACTCTACTCAACAAATTGGACGCAGTCTATCACAGTGCCATCCGTTTTGTCACCAAAGCCCCATGTACTACCCACCACTGCGACCTGTACCCACCACTGGCTGGCCCTCGCTTCATACTCGTCGCCAAACCCACTGGCTCCAGGTCATCTACAAGTCTTTGCTAGGTAAAGCCCCGCCTTGTCTCAGCTCACTGGTCACTAAAGCAGCATCCACCCGTATCACGTGCTCCATCATGTATTTTTCACTTGTCACCCCCAAAGCCAATTCCTTCTTTGGCCGCCTTTCCTTCCAGTTCTCTGCTGCCAATGACTAGAACGAACTGCAAAAATCACTGAAGCTGGAGACTCATATCTCCCTCACTAACTTTAAGCACCAGCTGTCAGAGCAGCTCACAGATCACTACACCTGTAAATAGACCATCTGTAAATAGCCCATCCAACTACCTCATCCCCATACTGTATGCTCCTTTGCACCCCAGTTTCTCTACTTGCACATTCATCTGCTGCACATCTATCACTCCAGTGTTTAATTTCTATATTGTAATTACTTCGCCACTATAGCCTATTTATTTCCTTACCTCCCTTATCTTACCTCATTTGCACACACTGTATATAGACTTTTTAGACTGTATTATTGACTGTATGTTTGTTTATTCCATGTGTAACTCTGTGTTGATGTTTGTGTCGCACTCTTGGCCAGGTCGCAGTTGTAAATGAGAACTTGTTCTCAACTAGCTTACCTAACTAGCTTAATCCGACCATAATTCTATCCTCCTGATTCCTGCTTACAAGCAAAAATTAAAGCAGGAAGCACCAGTGACTCGGTCTATAAAAAAGTGGTCAGATGAAGCAGACGCTAAACTACAGGACTGTTTTGCTATCACAGACTAGAACATGTTCTGGGATTCCTCCGATGGCATTGAGGAGTACACCACATCAGTCACTGGCTTTATCAACAAGTGCATCGAGGACGTCGTCCCCACAGTGACTGTACGTACATACCCCAACCAGAAGCCATGGATTACAGGCAACATTCGCACTGAGCTAAAGGGTAGAGCTGCCGCTTTCAAGGTGCGGGACTCTAACCCGGAAGCTTACAAGAAATCCTGCTATGCCCTGCGACAAACCATCAAACAGGCAATGCTTCAATACAGGGCTAAGATTGAATCATACTACACCGGCTCTGACGCTCGTCTTATGTGGCAGGGCTTGCAAACTATTACAGACTACAAAGCGAAGCACAGCCGAGAGCTGCCCAGTGACTCGAGCCTACCAGACGAGCTAAATCACTTCTATGCTCGCTTCAAGGCAAGCAACACTGAGGCATGCATGAGAGCATCAGCTGTTCCAGATGACTGTGTGATCACGCTCTCCGTAGCCGACGTGAGTAAGACCTTTAAACAAGTCAACATACACACGTGTGCTCCGGGCATGTGCTGACCAACTGGCAGATGTCTTCACTGACATTTTCAACATGTCCCTGATTGAGTCTGTAATACCAACATGCTTCAAGCAGACCACCATTGTCCCTGTGCCCAAGAACACAAAGGCAACCTGCCTAAACGACTACAGACCCGTAACACTCACGTCCATAGCCATGAAGTGCTTTGAAAGGTTGGTAATGGCTCACATCAACAACATTATCCCAGAAACCCTAGACCCCCTCCAATTCTCCAATTTGCATACCGCCCAAACAGATCAACAGATGATGCAATCTCTATTGCACTCCACACTGCCCTTTCCCACCTGGACAAAAGGAACACTTTTGTGAGAATGCTATTCATTGACTACAGCTCAGCGTTCAACACCATAAATCCCTCAAAGCTCATCACTAACCTAAGGATCCTGGGACTAAACACCTCCCTCTGCAACTGGATCCTGGACTTCCTGACGGGCCGCCCCCAGGTGGTGAGGGTAGGTAGCAACACATCTGCCATGCTGATCCTCAACACTGGAGCTCCCCATGGGTGCGTGCTCAGTCCCCTCTTGTACTCCCTGTTCACCCACGACTCCAACACCATCATTAAGTTTGCAGACGACACAACAGTGGTAGGCATGATCACCGACAACGACGAGACAGCCTACAGGGAGGAGGTCAGAGACCTGGCCGTGTGGTGCCAGGACAACAACCTCTCCCTCAACGTAACCAAGACTAAGGAGATGATTGTGGACTACAGGAAAAGGAGGACCGAGCACGCCCCCATTCTCATCGACTGGGCTGTAGTGGAGCAGGTTGAGAGCTTCAAGTTCCTTGTTGTCCACATCAACAACAAGCTAGAATGGTCCAAACACACCAAGACAGTCGTAAAGAGGGCATGACAAAGCCTATTCCACCTCAAGAGACTAAAAAGATTTGGCATGGGTCCTGAGATCCTCAGAAGGTTCTACAGCTGCAACATCGAGAGCATCCTGACTGGTTGCATCACTGCCTGGTACGGCAATTGCTCCGCCTCTGACCGCAAGGCACTACAGAGGGTAGTGCGTACGGCCCAGTACATCACTGGGGCTAAGCTGCCTGCCATCCAGGACCTCTACACCAGGCGGTGTCAGAGGAAGGCCCTAAAAATTGTCAAAGACCCCAGCCACCCCAGTCATAGACTGTTCTCTCTACTACCGCATGGCAAGCGGTACCGGAGTGCCAAGTCTAGGACAAAAAGGCTTCTCAACAGTTTTTACCCCCAAGCCATAAGACTCCTGAACAGGTAATCAAATGGCTANCCCCCCCGCTGCTGCTACTTTCTGTTTATCATATATGCATAGTCACTTTAACTATACTTTCATGTACATACTACCTCAATTGGACCTACCAACCAGTGCACCCGCACATTGGCCCACCACCCGCCAACCCCTTTTTTACACTACTGCTACTCTCTGTTCATCATATATGCATAGTCACTTTAACCATAACTACATGTACATATACTACCTCAATCAGCCTGACTAACCGGTGTCTGTATGTAGCCTCGCTACTTTTACAGCCTCGCTACTTTTACAGCCTCGCTACTGTATATAATACTGTTGTTTTTATTTCTTTACTTACCTATTGTTCACCTAATACCTTTTTTGCACTGTTGGTTAGAGCCTGTAAGTAAGCATTTCACTGTAAGGTCTACACCTGTTGTATTCGGCGCACGTGACAAATAAACTTATTTGATTTGATTTGGTTAAATAAAGGTGAACTAAAAATTAAAAAATCCACGCTGAGTTCTTCAGGAAAAAACGTGATCAAGGAGACGCAATCTGTCTCCTCGAGATGAACGTACTTTGGTGCGAAAAGTGAAAATCAATCCCAGAACAACAGCAAAGGACCTTGTGAAGATGCTGGAGAAAACAGGTACAGGTACAGGTATCTATATCTACAGTAAAATGAGTCCTATATCGACATAACCTGAAAGGCCGCTCAGCAAGGAAGAAGCCACTGCTCCAAAACCGCCATAAAAAAGCCAGACTACGGTTTGCAACTGCACATGGGGACAAAGATCATACTTTCTGGAGAAATGTCCTCTGGTCTGAAGAAACAAAAATGGAACTGTTTGGCCATAATGAACATCGTTATGTTTGGAGGAAATAGGGGGAGGCTTGCAAGCCGAAGAATACCATCCCAACTGTGAAGCACGGGGGTGGCAGCATCATGTTGTGGGGGTGCTTTGCTGCAGGAGGGACTGGTGCACTTCACAAAATAAATCAATAGATTATGTGGATATATTGAAGCAACATCTCAAGACATCAGTCAGGAAGTTGAAGCTTGGATGGGTCTTCCAAATGGCATACTGCCAAAGTTGTGGCAAAATGGCTTAAGGACAACAAAGTCAAGGTATTGGAGTGACCATCACAAAGCCCTGACCTCAATCCTATAGAACATTTGTGGGCAGAACTGAAAAAGCGTGTGCGAGCAAGGAGGCCTACAAAGCTTCCCCAACTTATTGTGGGAAGCTTGTGGAAGGCTACCCGAAATGTTTGACCCAAGTTAAACAATTTAAAGGCAATGCTACCAAATACTAATTGAGTGTGTGTCAACTTCTGACCCACTGGGAATGTGATGAAAGAAATAAAAGCTGAAATAAATCATTCTCTCTACTATTATTCTGACATTTCACATTCTTAAAATATAGTGGTGATCCTAACTGACCTAAGACAGGGAATTGTTACTAGGATTAAATGTCAGGATTTGTGAAAAACTGAGTTTAAATCTAGTTGGCTAAGGTGTATGTAAACTTCCGACTTCAACTGTATGTACGGACAGAACAACACACCCAACTGATACACAGTCTTTGTGGTGCTGAGTAGTAAAGATAGAGATGATTATAGATATAGTTATATTCAAAGAGAGATTACATATTTAAAGATAAATAAATATATATACAGTATATATGGTTATATGTAATATAAAATCTGACTATATATTTTAAAATACAAAGATTGTAACTTTATACATTATGGACCACATGTTAGTGAGATACATAATAAAGTACAATATTTGATCAAACTACCTCTTTATCAAGCTACTTAGTTGACTTTCAATGACATGATGCCGATTGGTTCACTTATATACAAATGTTTTAATGAGTAAGAAAATGATGGCGTCAAAACATGGAAACATTCTCCTGTTGATATCGTTTTCTCATTTTCTTACAAAAGTCCAGTAGCTCTTGATTCCCCGACTGCTCTTGAGGTCCACGTCGCTTTCTGCTCCAGAGCCATAGAGATAGGCTAGCCATAGACAGTTTGGCAAACTATCCTTCATGTTGGCACCACATTTTAATTAGAATTCTGACTAAAAGTACTGTAATAGTGAAAGGACTATCGGTGCCAAGATGGCTTCGACTATCTGTGTCACTGCACTGCACCACTCGGCTGCTCAGGCAGTCAATGAAATCCACTCCAGGTAGAAATTGCCCTTGCGCACAGATCTAAGATCAGCTTACCCTAAACACATCCTAACCTTAACCATTAGGGGAGAGGGGAATGCAAAACTGACCTAAGATCAGTATCTAGGGACAACTTTACCCTGTGAAGTTCAGTCACTACTGTGTCCAGCTAAGGAGGGACGATGCAGGTAATACTGTATATACAGCAGTCTGTCTGTTGTTCTGTTTGTTGTTCTAAATGTTGTCTGTCTGACATTCTGTCTGGTTCAGATGAAGTGGTCTGGAGTTACTGTTGTAAACAAAGTCTGTTCTTTGATACGTTCCACTACAGCAGGCAGTACTGCATGTGTGTGTGTGTGTGTGTGTGTATAAGTCCTTGTATGTTTGTGTGTGCTTTATGTGTGCATGCACACATGTGTGTGTATGTGTGTGCAAGTCTATCTGTGTGTATGTAGATACATTTGTTTGTATAGTTTAAATGTGTTTACATGTGTGTTTGCTCATGTGTGTGTATGTGTAATGTTCAGTGTATGATGTTCAAGGTATCACAGTCCCTTGAGACAGCGATCTGGTCATCTCTGTGTGTACGAAGAAGGTTTTGAGCTCTCCCTTCCCCTTCACGTTGATGATGCCTCGACACGAACACATGTAGCCCAGCGTCGCTAGGATACGACTCGTCTCCTCAGTTACCTGGAAGCAGGGAAAACATACAGTTATGAACTACTATTCCCTGAAGGAGGGAACGAGGTATAACATTATGGGGAGTCAACGACCAGTTGTACTCACCAGAGGAAAACTGAAATCACGGAAGCTCCGCCTTCCTGGCTATAATATCGTGGCTCGCATTCATTCCTTCAATTCAGTACCGCTCAGGCACATGCGAAAAGGCACCGAGTGCCCCGCTGAAACCGTGCCAGACAGAGCAGTAATGCCAGAACCCACCACTGGACGGAGCACTCTGCCAGTCTCCCTATATGATGTCCTGAAGGGACCAAGCACCACCATGAGGACTGGGATCATTTTTGTTGTTGTCATACTGGTTTTCAAATCCACCACTATTGACAACCGTGTGTCTGAACGTGCGGAAGGAACTGTGTTTATTATGCCCACACCTGGACGATACTGCCTTCCCGATACCCCTGAACACCAAGGAACCTTGGGTAGAAACAATGACCTTTCATGGTACCGCATTTCTGATACCCGGCCCACACCGGGTTCGGGGACTTCAGCAACTAGTAACTTTTCCCGACAACCAGGATAGTACCGCGGGACAGACGCAGCACAAAAACAGCCATAGCACGGATTTTGTCGAGAAGCTCTGAAACCGACTCTTCGCCTCCACGGTCTTATTCAGCTCATGCAGCAAATCGATATGATGATACTGCTGCAGCATTGTGACCACATTTAATGACCGGGCCGCCACACCCTCAGCCTGATACAGGCTGTCCAGGTGATCCTCTGAGAACTGTCACTGTATATTCAGAGCACCGTGCTAGGATTAACCTCCTTGTTAGCATCTGGAGCTAAGTAACTCACCAGCTTCCATCCATCAGCGGTGTGAAAATGAGGCCCACCTCCTCAATAACCTCTACTTCAGGGATCATCGATTTTTTTCAAGAGCTGATAGTCGGCGCGCCGGAACATAATAACAAAGAATTTGTACACTGCAAATTGACCACAAGAAGCCCAAACATATATCATATTTAACTAAAACATAATTTCAAACAAGGCTTACATTTTTATACCATCACGTGTCTCTCTATTATGCGTAGGAACACTTTGGAACAGATTTACAAAATTTAAATCACTTGGAACTGATTTCCTGGTGCTTTTAAGGTCTTTTATGTCCAACAATAAAAATATATATATACAGTTGAAGTAGGAAGTTTACATACACTTAGGTTGGAGTCATTAAAACTCGTTTCTCAACCACTCCACAAATTTCTTGTAAACAAACTATAGTTTTGGCAAGTCGGTTAGGACATCTACTTTGTGCATGACACAAGTAATTTTTCCAACAATTGTTTACAGACAGATTATTTCACTGTATCACAATTCCAGTGGGTCAGAAGTTTACATACACTAAGTTGACTGTGCCATTAAACAGCTTGAAAAATTACAGAAAATTATGTCATGGCTTTAGGAGCTTCTGGTAGGCTAATTGACATCATTTGAGCACCACCAATGGTTCCCTCTCCCCCGCCGAATCCAAAGCTGGGGCTTAGGCTGCCCCGAACTGACGTCATCCGCTTCACACTCTGAAAACCCTCCAGAGCCAACCAGGGATAGTATATCATCCCCTGAACACTGCCACTGCCAGAGAAACCAGATAGATTCCTTACATGGGCTGTGATGACACGCCTGTCAACTCACCGCTGCTGCTCTCTCCCTGCCTCAGACAACCCCATCCCTGAGGTCGCTTCACCGGAAGACCCTTCACCAGCAGCCCCGATCTTTCTCACAAAGTCAGCCCAACGCCCAATGGAAGTTGAACCCAGCCGGAGACAATGGTCACATGAGCGTGTTTCCACCCCGGGCAAACAGCACAGCACTCATAAGTATCTTTCATTTTCATTGGGAAACCACCTGCCCTTGGGCACGGTCGAAGGTTCAAACTCGGCTGGTTAGCCATTTTTAACTTACTCTTACCACTGGCCATCTTACTCAAGCAAGGAAGCACAGTCTACACAAGTAGAGCAGAAAGTAGTGGGTTTTTAGCAAACACAAAAAACAATACCAAGACCCAAAACTCGCAATATCTAGAGGGACAAGTACTCTCTCCCCACCAACAGACACCTAAGTCTGAGCCAAATCTCGTAGCCTCGTGTTCTTGAAAAGTTTGTAAATTGCGTGACACGTTCTTCCTTCAGGCGAGATGAAGAATTGAGGAATGCCCGACCTGTTATTATAGCCAGGAAGGCGGGGCTTCTGAGGGTGGTCTCAAAATTCATTAGCCCGTTGGGCGTAATTTCTTCAGGTGATTATGATTGGTCGTTGACTCCCCATAGTGTGTTATACCAAGTGATCGACTGAAAGGGAACACAAAGCACTATGTCCGAACAAATCACATGTAGGCAGGATATTCTAGAGAAGTACATATCTAACAAAAATTAATTTAATAGGATCTCTGTGGTAAATTCATATTAATAACTGAATACTTAATCAGGAAAGGAGAATAGTCAAAGAGATAAGTGGCTTTGAGTATATTGTATAGTTCTGCATTATTATATATCTACATTTGCATAACATCTGCTCTGTACCTGTATTCCGTACTCATTAATCTTGATCTATTTCTGCAGCGACCCCTATTGGTATAACATAAAACTGCATGGAGCTATTATTACTGTAGCAGTGTTTCCCCAAGGGATGCACATTTTGGTTTTTGCCCTAGTACTACACTGCTGATTCAAATAATCAAAGCTTAATGATGAGTTGATTATTTGAGTCAGGTGTGTAGTGCTAGGGGGGAAAAAAACAAGATCGAGTTTGGGAAACACTGCTGTAGCATTACTATTCGTATAACTGTATTAATTGAGTACCTGTATTTTTCCCAGTACCCCAGTACTCTCCATCCTGCTGGCCACATTAACACTGTTCCCCCAGATATCATACTGAGGCTTTTGAGCTCCGATCACCCCCGCAATCACCGGACCATGGTTTATCCCTGACACAACCAGGCAGAAGGGTTAGAGGTCACATGTAAGACAGAGTCAGACTGTACCAATTACACTATACCGTCTCTCTCTCTCTCCTCTCTCCTTCTCTCCTGTCTCTCTCATAAACACACACACTCTCTCTCTCTCCCTCTCTCTTACCGACTCGTAGCCTGAAGTCATTGAAAGAGTGTTTGTTGATAACATCTAATTTCCCGACCAGAGCGAAGGCAAACTCCATCATTGTGCCGATGTGCATGTACTGACGGTCATGTTCCTGAGAGAGAGAGAGAGAGAGAGAGAGAGAGAGAGAGAGAGAGAGAGAGAGAGAGAGAGAGAGAGAGAGAGTAGAAGATTGAGTAAGGGAGAGAGAGAGAGAGAGTAGAAGATTGAGTAAGGGAGAGAGAAAAAATGGAAAGGAACAGAGAGGAAAGAGAGACGAAGGAGACAGAAAAGGGCAAGAGAGGAGGGGGGTAGAGGAATGGAGAGAGAGGGAGAATCATTCAGTTGTTTAGCACCATCACACAGCTTAAACCTGTAATTGGAGGTGAGTTGATGCTGTAAAAAAAAATAAAAATAGTTGACAATCCATCCCTTATTGGATTAATTGACACAAACAAACATTACAATAATTCACTGATCCTTTTTCTTCTGGTGTTCTCTGCAGTGTGTGTGTNCTTGGACAGCAGCTGTCACACAGAGAGAGAAAGATAGAGAGAGAGAGAGAGAGAGAGAGAGAGAGAGAGAGAGAGAGAGAGAGAGAGAGAGAGAGAGAGAGAGAGAGAGAGAGAATTAGCAAGAATACTGTAACAAGGATGTTACAGACAGTTCGGTTACAGATTTGTTCCTGTTATCAGTGAAGATGCTCTGTATTGTCTAACATCCGGTTATGATCAGTAGTAACGGATGTATTATTACTGTGACACATTCCACAACAGCCCAACACACAGATGTGATTAGTAGCCAATAAGGACAGAGTAACTCACCTCGTCAAAGTCAGCGATAATCTCATTGAGGAGTCGGAGACATTCCAGGCCCTCCTTGTTGACGTCTGACTCTGTGTAGAACTCCTTAAAGTCTGGGATGGAGGCGAACATCACACACACCGACTCATACGACTGGTGGTACAGATCCTGGAGAAACAAGCACACAGACACAGGTCAGTGGAATGGATCAGTGCTACTGGTTCCAAAATAGGGTTAGAATGTGTGGTTCTAAAGTTAGCTCTAGAATGCATGTATTTTGTGTCTTCTTCAAAGAATTTTTGAATGAGAATGTGCTGTGTTCTATGGTTCTGAGTTCTCAAGGTTCTGATGTCCTGTGGATGGTCGCTGCCTCACCTCGTTCTTCCAGTTACGTCCCAGGAAGTGTTCTGCAACATGGGCCGGTAGAACGTTCTCTAGTAGAACCCTGTTCAGGTTCTCCATAGTCTCAATCTCCTCACACTCTCTCTTGAACTTGTCCCTCCACAGGAAGTCCAACCTACAGTAATATTCATTCTGTTAACAGGAGGACACAGAGACGGTAAAGATATGGTGGTAATGAAGTAAATAATAAATCATTTTAGTTTACTCTCTGAAATGACTACTCTTGAGTAAAGGTTTACCAATAATAGCATCAATTAAGTGATGGTATTTTATTACTGTAAATGTAGGAGGTACATTTTTCATGAATTTGCTGAACAGTTCAAGTTAATTAAAAGGAGACTGGACTTGACTCACTGCTGACTAGACTTTTGTAACAATGAAAGAATAGAAAACATGGGTCAATGTGCTGATAGGTCAAACACATCGTTCTCAAAGTGTTTAAAAAAAAAAAACTCCACTTGGAGAGTCACTGCTTCAAGCTACATCTGTACTCTATAACTGTTCCTCTCACACAACTTAATGACATGGAGAAAAAAATCATATTTTGGGAATTTTCCTCCCCTATAGACCTACAATACTATTACTGTCAACTAATCATCTACCTTCCATCCAAAATTATCAGATTATCTGATGGCAGAATAAGAGATTGTCCCAAATGGGACCCTTTTCTCTATATAGTGCACTACTTTTGACAAGGGCCCTGGTCAAAACTACTGCACTTTTATAGGGATTAGAGTGCCGTTTGGGACGTAGAACTATCTCACCAACTGAGCATGTTTTGTATTCATGGGAAATGAGAGGTCTGGTAAAAAGACAATGAAGCGGAGGATAGCAGCTTCACTCCAGGAAACACCAGCCTGATTAGCATGAAGTATGCTGGTTTCTCATTGGTTATTCATCCCTGGGCGATTCTAAACAAGTCTAAATATGGCAGCCAGTCGTGAGATGGTGGTCAAAATGCCCCAGTGTGTGTGTGTGTGTGTGTCTGTGCCCTGTATTAGAGCTTATGGCTACCTGTGGGCCGGCATTTTTATACGTGTGTGTGTACTAGTTAGGTCATCCTTGTGAAGAGTTGAGAAAGCCTTGTAACTAGGCCAGGCAGGAACAGTGGTATTACGAGAGGCTGTTTAGAAGGCAACTGCTGATGATGCTTAATTAATGAATCATTAATCTGTTCTTTAGGGATTCATCATTACCTCATGTTTAGAGCCAGATGCTGCAAGGGAGAGACTATTTAACAACTCCAGAAAATATTTGAAATAAACAAAGGCTTACAATTGTAAAATAGTTTAAAATACAGCTAGGGTAGGTATTGCAATTAAATTAAACATGTGCGTCATCCCCAAAACACAGCCCCTACCCTATTGGTGACTATAACCCAGTTTGACAACAGTGGGAACTGTATGGGCCGGCTCTTGTCCACTGGGAATGGTACATTTGACTACAGAAAACTGTCTCTGAAAAGCTCTGATGGATGGTACCCCAGAGCAGTGGCTTAGGCAAACATATGTTGATGGCAGGGCCAGCAAAAATGTAGGTCGGACAAAATTTTGGCACTCAAATCATAATTTCATTATCATAAAAGCATAGCCTATCCTATACCCTAGACAGCAAATTCTCCAATGTTAAATCATCACTGACATCAGGCCTTAAAGTTACATTATGCTGGCTTGTAAAGTGATATGTTATTCCTATTGAAATACAGACAGAGTTAGCACATCCAACAGTTGGAATTTTTATTCATCTGCAACCTGCTTTCGAAATAACTGTCAGGGTAAGGAATATTAAGAAAGGAGACTACCTAAACCATTTTAACTGTAACAACCATTTCAGTAACGGGTGCAATATATCTAACTAACTGATTGAATTAGTTGAGAAAACTGTATGTTATTTGTCTTTGTGTAGCATAAGATTAATAAATCAATCAATGTACATGTAAAAACACAGATATTAATTCAAAACAATCCAAAAAATTCTAGCTGCAGTAGAGCACGCTGTAAAATAAGATCATGATGGGCGAAGTTTTGATGGGGACATTTTACTCTCCACTCAACACTGGTTATTAACACTAACACTGGGGTTCTTTTACACCTCTGAGTGTAACTTTTTAAATTCTTAATTAATAAGTAAAAATTTCAAAAAACATAATTCCACTTTGATATTATTGGGTATTGTGTGTAGGACAATGACACAAAATCAAAGATCAAGTGGGCCTACAATGTATTTTAAATGACCAATAGCCTATAGGGCCTAACTATGCTGCATGGGCAGAGAAGCACAGGGCAAAGATCTATTTACAATTAAATTAAATTCCCCAAAATCATAGGCTATTTACATTGACTGTAAATAAATATTGTTTCATGCATTTGCCAAATTTCTCCATGTAGGCCTACCCCTTATTATAAATAAAGTAGAGTCCCTTATATTTCAAAACTTGAGTCTCAAGCTAGGCTATATGATAACACTGGTCAGAGGTCAGTTGTTGTAGCCTACTACTTGCGAGGCACATCAGAACTCCCGAGTGGCGCAGTGGTCTCAGGCACGGCATCTCAGTGCAAGAGGTGTCACTACAGTCCCTGGTTCGAAACCAGGCTGTATCACATCCGGCCATGATTGGGAGTCCCGTATGGCGGCGTACAATTTAGCCAGTTTGGCTGGGGTAGGCCGTTATTGTAAATAAGAATTTGTTCTTAACTGACTTGCCTGGTTAAATAAAAATATATTTAAAAAATTGTTGTTGAAATAACTGTTTTTTTTTCACTGGACTGATGGTCATGTCTCATAGGAGGATGGGATAGAGTGTGAGTTGAAATGGAGAAGCGTGTTCCATGGTTTCTAAAAGTGTTGAATAAAAACAGTGTTGTAGAGCTGATCATTGTCTCTGAATGTACTGAAAGTCGCCTAAAATGACATACCCAAATCTAACTGCCTGTAGCTCAGGCCCTGAAGCAAGGATATGCATATTCTTGGTACCATTTGAAAGGAAACACTTTGAAGTTTGTGGAAATGTGAAAGGAATGTAGGAGAATATAACACAATAGATCTGGTAAAAGATAATACAAAATGCAAGAGAAAGGCCATAATGTATTATTCCAGCCCAGGTGCAATTTAGAATTTGGCCACTAGATGGCAGCAGTGTATGTGCAAAGTTTTAGACTGATCCAATGAACCATTACCTTTCTGTTCAAAATGTTGTATCAAGACTTCCCAAATGTGCCTAATTTGTTTATTAATAACTTTTCATGTTCAAAATTGTGCACTCTCCTCAAACACTAGTATTGGTATGATATTCCTTCACTGTAATAGCTATTGTAAGTTGGACAGTGCAGTTAGATTATCAGATATGTCTATGTCCTGGGAAATGCTAATCGCTTTAGCCTACGTTAGGTCAACCGTCCTGTGGAAGGGACACTGATCCCGAAGAAGTTTAGGCCCTCGATTTAGATCAATGCAATCAATCACTGATATCAAATAACTTGGCAAATGCTCAAACATCCTCTCTATACACAGTCTCTAGAAATGTTTTTACTGTGAGCTTTGTTTAGCCATTTTACTTGTTTTTGCCAGCCAAGTTGGCTAGTGAGTCTTAGCTAGCTAGCTAACAGTGTATAGCCCACACAATGTAGCCTAGACTACACAGCGGTAGCTACTGTTTACTGCACATGGTATCACTGCAAAGTGAAATGTGCCAGAACCCGCCCATTCTTTTGAAATTGATACGCTGATTGTTGTGTTTTTCCCCCGGTAAACAATCACAAGCATAATACAAATGCCGTATTTAGGCCTAAATGTAATAAATTTTATTTAAGATGTCCTTGAGTATCCTGAAAAGCATCTGCTAAATAAAATGTGTTATTATTATCAATATACAGTGAGCTTCAAAAGTATTGGGACAGTGACATTTCTTAGTTTGTTTTGGCTGTGTGCTCCAGAAATGTGAAATGATACAATGACTATGAGGTTTGTGCACACTGTCAGTTGTCATTTGAGGGTATTTTCATCCATATCGGGTGACCCGTTTAGAAATTACAACACTTTTTGTACATAGTCCCCCATTTTAAGGGACAAAAAGTATTGGCACGAATTCACTTATACAGTATGTGTATTAAGTACAGTGCCTTGCAAAAGTATTCACCCCCCTTGGCGTTTTTCCTATTTTGTTGCATTACAACCTGTAATTTAAATAGATTTTTATTTGGATTTCATGCAATGGACATACACAAAATAGTCCTAATTGGTGAAACAGAATGAAAAAAATTACTTATTAACATAAAATGGAAAGTGGTGCGTGCATATGTATTCACCCCATTTGCTATGAAGCCCCTAAATAAGATCTGGTGCAACCAACTACCCTCAGAAGTCACATAATTAGTTAAATAAAGTCCACCTGTGTGCAATCTAAGTGTCACATGATCTGTCACATGATCTCAGTATATATACACCTCTTCTGAAAGGCCCCAGAGTCTGCAACACCACTAAGCAAGGGGCACCACCAAGCAAGCGGCACCATGAAGACCAAGGAGCTCTCCAAACAGGTCAGGGACAAAGTTGTGGAGAAGTACAGATCAGGGTTGGGTTATAAAAAAATATCTGAAACTTTGAACATCCCACGGAGCACCATGAAATGCATAATTAAAAAATGGAAAGAATATGGCACCACAACAAACCTGCCAAGAGAGGGCCGCCCACCAAAACTCACAGACCAGGCAAGGAGGGCATTAATCAGAGACAACAAAGAGGCCAAAGATAACCCTGAAGGAGCTGCAAAGCTCCACAGCGGAGATTGGAGTATCTGTCCATAGGACCACTTTTTCTGGCCACTCCACAGAGTTGAGCTTCACGGAAGAGTGTCCAGAAAAAAAGACATTGAAAAAAATTAGCAAACACGTTTGGTGTTCGCCAAAAGGCACGTGGGAGACTCCCCAAACATATGAAAGAATGTACTCTGGTCAGATGAGACTAAAATGTAGCTTTTTGGTCATCAAGGAAAACACTGTGTGGTGCAAACCCAACACCTTTCATCACCCCGAGAACACCATCCCCACAGTGAAGCATGGTGGTCGCAGCATCGTGCTGTTGGGATGTTTTTCATCAGCAGGGACTGGGAAACTGGTCAGAATTGAAGGAATGACGGATGGCGCTAAATACAGGGAAATCCTTGAGGGAAACCTGTTTCAGTCTTCCAGAGATTTGAGACTGGGACAGAGGTTCACCTTCCAGCAGGACAATGACCTTAAGCATATTGCTAAAGCAACACTTGAGTGGTTTAAGGGGAAACATTTAAATGTCTTGGAATGGTCTAGTGAAAGCCCAGAACTCAATCCAATTGAGAATCTGTGGTATGACTTAAAGATTGCTGTACACGAGCGGAACCCATCCTACTTGAAGGAGCTGGAGCAGTTTTGCCTTGAAGAATGGGCAAAAATCCCAGTGGCTTGATGTGCCAAGCTTATAGAAACATGCCCCAAGAGACTTGCAGCTGTAATTCCTGAAAAAGGTGGCTCTACAAAGTATTGACTTTGTGGGGGTGAATAGTTATGCACACTCAAGTTTTCTGTTTTTTTGTCTTATTTCTTAATTGTTTCACAATAAAAATATTTTTCATCTTCAAAGTGGTAGGCATGTTGTGTAAATCAAATGATACAAACCCCCCAAAAATCCATTTTAATTCCAGGTTGTAAGGCAACAAAATAGGAAAAATGCCAAGGGGGATGAATACTTTCGCAAGCCACTGTAGTCATACGTTTAGTATTTGGTCTCATGTTCATATCACGCAATGATTACATCAAGCTTGTGACTCTACAAACTTGTTGGATGAATTTACTGTTTGATTTGTTTGTGTTTTAGATTAGTTTGTGCCCAATATAAAATTAATGGTAAATAATGTACTATGTCATTTTGGAATCACTTTTACTGTAAATAAGAATATAATAAGTTTCTAAACACTTCGACATGGATGCTACCATGATTACGGATAATCCTGAATGAAGCGTGAAGAATGATCAGTGAGAAAATTACTGAGGCATAAATATTCTATCCCCCAAGAATGCTAACCTCCACCGTTAATGTAATGGTGAGAGGTTAGCATATCCTGGGGGTATGATATTCATGCCTATCTAACACTGACACGTAGAGCAATCAATCAGATTGGGTGGGCCTGGCTCCCCAGTTGGTGGGCCTGCGTCCACCCAGACAAACCCATGCCTAAGCCCCTGCCTCAGTGAAGAGACAGTACAACACCCTCCCTCTTGCTGTCTCTCTCTCTGTTCTCCATCTGTGTGAATTACTGAGTTCTATTTTCACCTGCTACCATTGAAGCAGGCAGAAGTCAGTTGTTATATAGTCAGTACATAGCTATCACTTAGATACTACATAGTTACTACATATTTAGTACATGGCCCATAGCTATAACAGGTATAACAGGTACTGTACCTGTCGTGCTAACACCAGTAGAGTGATGAAGAAGATGAAGAGAGAAACAGAACCCATCGTCTTCAGATCCTTTAGAATGCCTGGCCTGAGGAGAGATGGATGAGGTGAGAGAAAGAGAGATGAAAGAAACAAAACAAAACAATTAAAGTCTTTCACCACCCTACAGTGCGAAGTAATAAATTGATCGGTCTCAGGAGTGAATCCCATATCACTTTCTTTCTCTCTCTCTCTCTCTCTCTCTCTCTCTCTCTCTCTCTCTCTCTCTCTCTCTCTCTGTGTGTGTTATTCATATCAGCAAAATAAATTCCACTCTATGAAGACAAAAACCCAATATCATAGAACCTGTCAGTCATGATCCGAACAACAATTACCCCGGCAACTGAGTTCTATTCCATAGCGACAACTTTTGATTGACAGTTGAAAGGAATATCGCTTTGACAGACATTCCCTAATGACTTTGTCTGTGGCTCTGAGTCCTGGCCTATTATTGCACAAATCACAGTAAGGGAAGAAACAGTGTTAACAGTGTGTGTGTGTGTGTGTGTGTGTGTGTGTTTGTTTTTGTGTGTGGGTGGGTGATTTGGTTGGCTTCTGTGTGCTTGTGTGTGCAACCCTACACACACTTCCACAGTCATTCCCTGAAGGCTGTATGTCTGTGGCTTCTACCCTATATATTACATCAGGGCCCGAAGGAAAGGAGCATTGTGTTAATACCAGGGTTTCATAAAAGGAAAGCTGTCTCTCTAGCCTGTTCAGTGTGTGTGCATGTGTTTGTGTGTGTACCTGTCCAGTGTCTGTGTGCTGTAGAGTGCAGTACTGTATCCGTCCAGCAGGTGCGCGTGTGTCTGGAGGATGATAATGTTGTAGATCACCACGGCAACTAGCATGACAACCATCTTCAGCTCGTAGTTGATCCTCAGGAACACAGAACATGACACCAGACCCAGGATACAACAGTAGATAAAATACTACAGAGAGAGAGACCGAGGGGTGGAGAGAGAGACCGAGAGGTGGAGAAAGAGAGAGAGAGCAAGAGAGAGGGAGCAAGAAAGAGAGCGAGAGAGGTGGAGAGAGAGAGAGAGCAAGAGAGAGAGCGAGAGAGAGAGAAAAGGAGAGAAGGAGTGCGGAGAAGGAGGGCGGGAGTGAGTGAGAGAGAGAGAAAAGGGGGAGAGGGGAGAAAGAGAGAGAGAGAGAGGAGGTGGGAGAGGGTGGACGGGAGAGAGAAGAGAGGGAGAAAGAGGAGGGGAAAGAAGGAATGTGAAGTCAATAAAATATATTATATCCAATCTTTCGAGATTATATACTTGTGCCTTTAGAAAGTATTCACACCCCTTGACTTTTTCCACATTTTGTTTTGTTACAGCCTGAATTTAAAATTGATTACATTTAGATTGTGTGTCACTGGCCCTACACACAACACCCCATAATGTCAATGTGGAATTATGATTTTAAAATTCGTACAAATTAATTAATAATGAAAAGCTGAAATGTCTTGAGTCAATAAATATTCAACCTCTTTGTTATGGCAAGCCTAAATAAGTTCAGGAGTAAAAATGTGTTCAATAAGTCACATAATAAGTTGCATTCATTCACTCCGTGTGCAATAATAGTGTTTAACATGATTTTTGAATGACTACCTCATCTCTGTACCCCACACAATAATCTGTAAAGTCCCTCAGTCGAGCAGTGAATTTCAAACACAGATTCAACCACAAAGACCTGGGAGGTTTTCCAATGCCTCGCAAAGAAGGGCACCTATTGGTAGATGGGTAAAATAAAAAATCTGACATTAAATATCCCTTATAGCATGGTGAAGTTATTAATTACACTTTGGATGGTGTAGCAATACACCCAGTCACTACAAAGATACAGGTGTTCTTCCTAAATCAGTTGCCGGAGAGGAAGGAAACCGCTCAGGGATTTTACCATGAGGCCAATGGTGATTTTAAAACAGTTAAAGAGTTTAATGGCTGTGTACTAACCTAAATGACAGAGTGAAAAGAAGGAAGCCTGTACATAATACAAATATTCCAAAACATGCATAAGGCACTACTGTAAAATTGCAAAAAATGTGACTAAGAAATGTACTTTATGTCCTGAATACAAAGAGTTATGTTTGGGGCTAATCCAACAGAACACATCACTGAGTACCACTCTTCATATTTTCAAGCATGGTGGTGGCTGCATCATGTTATGGGTATGCTTGTCATCGGCAAGGACCAGGGAGTTTTTTAGGATAAAAATAAATGGAATAGAGCTAAGCACAGGCAAATCCTAGAGGAAAACCTTGTTCAGACTGCTTTCCAACAGACACTGAGAGACAAATTCACCTTTCAGCAGGACAATAACCTAAAAGAAGGCCAAATATACACTGGAGTATATTACCAAGACAACATTGAATGTTGAATGTGGCCTAGTTACAGTTTTGACTTAAATCAGCTTGAAAATCTATGGCAAGACTTAAAAATGTCTGTCTAGCAATTATCAACAACCAACTTGACAGAGCTTGAATAACTTTCAAAATAATAACGTGCAATTATTGTACAATCCAGGTGTGCAAAGCTCTTAGAGACTTACTCAGAAAGACGCACAGCTGTAATCGCTGCCAAAGGTGATTCTAATGTATTGACTCAGGGGTGTGGATACTTATGTCAATTAGATATTTCTGTATTTCATTTTAAATAAATGTGCACTTTGTCATTATAGGTTATTCGTTGTAGATAGGTGAGAAAAAAATATATTTAATCCATTTTGAATTCAGGCTGTAACACAACAAAAGGTGAAAAAAGTCAAGGGATATGAGAACTTTCTGAAGGCTCTGTAGGCAGATGGAGAGAGTCAAACAATAGACTAGACTCTACTTTATGAGTCTACATTCGCAAGCCATAACAACAGTTCCTCCCAAAAATGTCCAGTCAACATTTTCCCCAAAAAACTATCATATACATCATATATCCTTGCCTATAAAAATGGAATATGGCTCTTTATGGGCTGAGTATCACTTCACTGAAGGAGTATTATGGTCCATTAAGGGAGAGTTGGGCCAACACAGGGCAATGGATCAGAACAAGTTACTGAACTAGAGTAAGGAGGGTAGGGAGCGAAGGAAGGCAGGAAGGAAGGAAGGAAGGAGAGAGAGAGTCAGCAATAAATAGGAAAGTATATGGTATAACTGAATATGTGGAGAGCAGTGAATCAGGACTAGCTATTACTGGCTGACGAGGGTAAACACCATTCATTTAAAAGATAGGAGAAATGGGTCCAGGCTATTAGCAAAGAGAGGTGTCTAGGTGAAAAGAAAAGAGAGAAAAAATAAAGGAATATTACTGATGCAGAAAATAGAGGGAATTGGCTCCCAGTCAATACTAATGGTGAAGGGAGGTTTGAGAATGAAAGCCTGAATTAGAAGTAGGGGCCACATTAAATCAGATTGCTGGCTGTGAATGGCCACAGGGCCACATGCATCAGACGTGAAAAGTAGATGACCACGATTATTCAAAAGAAATGGGTCCAGTGTGTAAAGAAAAACTATTTGTAAAATAGGGGAATGAGATTGAGGTGTTGGACACTATGGAGGAGGGTAATGATGTGTAAGATATTATTGTTAACTATTAGATAAAGTTGTACACAGAAGGTAAAAAATAAAAATGAAAACTGTATGAAAATGGACTGGATCTGTTCATAAATTTTTTCAGGTCACCATTTGTGTTATTTCATAGTTTTGACGTCTTCAAATAAAGAAAAACCCTGGAACGAGTAGGTGTGTCCAAACTTTTGACTGGTACTGTATTTTTTAGGGGAGGAAACAGCTAACTTCCTGCAATTCTACAAATTTTGCCTTGGGGAAAAGAGAAAAATGTGCAGTTTTATAGCTAATCTCTTGCTATTCTACACATTTTGCCATGAGACTGAGAGAAAATGCTGCTGTTTTATAGCCAATATCATGCTATTCTACACATTTTGCCAGGAAAAGAGAACATATTGCATTTTTAAAGCAAATGAAAGTTCAAATATAGGTGTGTTTACTGTGATAAAGGCCCTGGACTATGAGCTGTCTTGTTTGCTAAATGAACAAATGAAGTAGGCAGTCGCATGGTGCATATAGCCATAGAAGCACAGTGACATATCCCACTGGGCACAGACATCAAATCAAATCAAATTGTATTTGTTACATGCGCCGAATACGACAGGTGTAAACCTTACCGTGAAATGCTTACTTACAAACCCTGAAACAACAAACAACAATCAGGTTCAAGAAAAAGAGTTAAGTAAATATTTACTAAATAAACTAAAGTAAAAAAGAAAAGGAAAATTAACACAATAAAATAATAATACCGAGGCTATATTCAGGGAGCACCGGTACTGAGTCAATGTGCGTTGGTACAGGTTAGTCGAGGTCATTTGTACATGTAGGTTGGGGTAAAGTGACTATGCATAAATAATAAACAGCGAGTAGTATAAAAACAAAGGGGGAGGGTGTCAATGTAAATAGTCCGGGTGGCTATTTAATTAATTGTTAAGCAGTCTTATGGCTTGGAGGTAGAAGCTGTTAAGGATCCTTTTGGACCTAGACTTGGCACTCAGGTACCGCTTGCCGTACTGTAGCAGAGGGAACAATCTATGACTTGGGTGAAAAGAGTCTTTGACATTTTTTGGGGCCTTCCTCTGAAGCCTAGTGTATAGGTCTTGGTTGGCAAGAAGTTTGGCCCCAGGGATGTACTGGGCCATACACACTACCCTCTGTAGCGCCTTAAGGTCGGATGCCGAGCAGTTGCCATACCAGGCGGTGATGCAACCGGTCAGGATGCTCTCGATGGTGCAGCTGTAGAACTTTTTGAGGATCTGGGGATCCATGCCAAGGTCTGTAATACCAACTTGTTTCAAGCAGACCACCATAGTCCCTGTGCCCAAGAACACCAAGGTAACCTGCCTAAATGACTTTCGCCCCTTAGAACACATCTATAGCCATGAAAGGTTTTGAAAGGCTGGTCATGGCTCACATCAACACCATCATCCCAGACATCCTGGACCCATTCCAATTCACATACCGCCCCAACAGATCCACAGATCAAAATCAAATCAAGATGATGCAATCTCTATTGCACTCCATACTACCCTCACCCACCTGGACAAAAGGAAAACCCATGTAAGAATGCTGTTCATTGACTACAGCGCAGCATTTAATGCCATAGTCCCCTCCAAGCTCATCACCAAACTCAGGACCCTAGGACTGAACACCTCCCTCTGCAACCGGATCCTGGACTTCCTGACGGGCCTCCCCCAAGCGGTGAGGGTAGGCAACAACACATCCGCCACACTGAACATCAACACGGGGGTCCCTCAGGGGTGTGTGTTTAGTCCCCTCCTGTACTCCCTGTTCACCCACGACTGCACGACTCCAACACCATCATACATTTTCCCCCCCTTATTTTACCAGGTAAGTTGACCGAGGACACATTCTCATTTTCAGCCACAACCTGGGGAATAGTTACAGGGGAGTGAACGACAGTACTGGTACTCCCTGTATATAGCCATGTTATTTTTATATTTTTTCTTATCTTTATCTATAACTATGCATTGTTGGAAAAGGAGCCGAAAGTAAGCATTTCACTGTTAGTCTACACCTGTTGTTTACGAAGCATGTGACAAATGAAATTTGATTGATTTGACTGACAAGTAGAGAGCATACATTATTTTTAACACATTTTCCAATTTGATTGGATGGGCCTGGCTTCCCTGTGGTTGGCCCACCTGTGCCTACACGGCTGGTAGATGTACTCACAGGTAAGTAGAACTTATTTCCATCCGTGAGGTGGGCGTGACTGTGGGAGCTGAGAATGCTGTCATTGGTCAGGTTCATGGTAGGGGGTGTGGTCAAAACCTCATCTTCCAGGAAGAACTGGAAAGAGGTTTAGAAGAGAGAAAGAGGAGAGGAGAGAAGTTATACTTTATCCCTACTAGGCTGTATTCCAGTGTGATCTGCCAGTGGAATGACATTCATTACATTGCAAGTACCATTTCGATGGCTATAACGGAAGACTCGCCTGACAGTTTTGCCTGCCACATCCTCTACACCCACGCACGCACGCACGCACGCACGCACGCACGCACGCACGCACGCACACACACACACACACACACACACACACACACACACACACACACACACACACACACACACACACACACACACACACACACACACACACACACACACCATGTTGAACACACACACACACACCATGTTGAACACAGCCATGACCAGTATAAGAGCGGTGGTTGTCATGGTGAGGACCAATCGGAGCCAGGGTTTGTTGGCGATGATGATGCGTGAGGAAGTAGGGAGCCAGGGGAAAGAGCACCACGATCCTTTACCTCCCTGCTGAGAGAGAGAGAGAGAGAGAGAGAGAGAGAGGGAGGAAGGAAGGGAGGGAGAGGGAGAGAGGAAGGGAGGGAGGGAGAGAGAGGGGACAGAGAGACAAGCAGGGGGACAGATAAAATGATAGGGGGACAGGGAAAAGAGAGAGTGAGTCAGATCAGAATAGTGAGTAAAATAGAGAGAAAGAGAGAGAGACCAGAGACAGAGAGACCAGAGACAGAGAGACCAGAGAAAGAGAGAGAAGGCTAGAAACAGTCCTGTATTGCCATAGTGCAAAGGGAGGAGGAGCCATGAAATTGAAGTCTATGGGGGACAAGAACAAGACAAGAACAAGAACAAGAACAAAAACAAGAACAAGAACAAGAACAAACAACAGTTGCAGTAACAGATCCTACGGAATGCCGCTGCAATGGATAGTTACCGTTTTACAGGCTCCTGACCAACTCTGCAATTTTATGTTTGAATTTTTTTTGGCTGATCTTAATTCTACATAATGTTTCTGCCATCGTTTCCTATGACCGAAAAGAGCTTCTGGACATCAGAACAGGGATCACTAACCTCCATTTGGATGAAGATTTCTACTTCAACGAGTCGGAGGCCCTAATCCCAGAGACTCGGAAAATAAAAAGACGACGCAAGAGAGGCCGACGTGTGGCCACCCTGGAAAAACTACGCTGGCAATTACATAAACCGCCTCTACCCTCCGTTCTATTGGCAAGCATACAATCACTGGAGAACAAACTGGACAAGCTCCTTTCGAGACAATCCTATCAACAGGACCTAAAGAACTGTAATATCCTATGTTTCTCAGAGTTGTGGCTGAACAAGGACATGGATAATATGCATCGGCAGGACAGAACGTCAGCGTCGGGTAAGCTGAAGGTAGGAGGTTCTGCTCGCCGGCGTTAGAATAGCTTATGATAAGCTGTAAACCATACTATTTACCAAGAGAGTTTTAATCTATATTTTTCATAGCTGTCTATTTACCAACCCAAATCGATGCTGGCACTAAGACCGCACTCCACGCAATGAGCTGTATAGGGCCGTAAGCAAACAAGAAAATGCTTATCCAGAGGCGGTGCTCCTAGTGGCCGGTGATATTAATGCAGGAAAACTGAAATCTGTTTTATCTCATTTCTACCAGCATGTCACCTGTGCAACTGAAGGCAAAAAACTAGATCATCTTTATTCCACACACAGAAACGCATACAAAGCTCTCCCTGGCCCTCCATTTGGCAAATCTGACCATAAAAGGCTCTACATGGTCAATCCGATGTCTGAAGTCAGGGCATTCATACTTCTTGTGCTTTGCGTAGCAGAGCAGACCTGTTGTGAAGGAGGTTGTCAAGGAAGTGAGTTTGTGTTTATACAGCCACCACCAACCGTCAACCAAACATGTCAATGCAGAGCTATACGGAGCCCTCCGCATTGAGCCCTCCCTCCGACCACATTTTTGGATGAAGCATAAATTGCCTTTAACTCTAGCCTCCTGATTCCTGCTTGCAAGCAAAAACTCAAACAGGAAGTACCAGTGACGCGCTAAATACGGAAGTGGTCCGGTGAAGCAGATGCTAAGCTACAGGACTGTTTTGCTAGCACAGACTGGAATATTTTCTGGGATTCATCCGATGACATTGAGAAGTTTACCACATCAGTCAACGGCTTCATTAATAAGTGCATTGATGATGTCGTCCCCATAGTGACGGAATGTACATATCCTAACCAGAAGCCATGGATTACAGGCAACATCTGCACTGAGCTAAAGGCTAGAGCTGCCGCTTTCAAGGAGTGGGACACTTATCTGGATGCTTCTAAGAAATCCCGCTACCACCTCCAATGAAACAGGCAACGCGTCAATACAGGACAGATCGAATCCTACTACGCCGGCTCTGAGGATGTGGCAGGGCTTACAAACTATCATTGAAGCTGATCACGCTCTCTGTAGCCGTTGTAAGACCTGTAGCCCTTTTCTACAGTCAATGACCAAAAGCCCCCTCTTTGGCCTCATGGGTGGAATGTTAATCTTTTTTTTCATAATTAATACAATTAAATCCGGTGTATCTATGTCAAACACTTTCGTTATATTTCAGTCTTATGTGATGTATATAAAGTGTAATATTGGAATGCAACCTAAAAATGTAATGCATTTCAACTGTATATCAGACATGGGGCGGCAGGTAGCCTAGTGGTTAGAGCGTTGGGCCAGTAACCAAAAGGTTGCTAAATTGAACGAGCTGACAAGGTAAAAATATGTCATTCTCCCCCTGAACAAGGCAGTTAACCCACTGTTCCTAGGCCGTCATTGTAAATAAAAATTTGTTCTTAACTGACTTGCCTAGTTAAAGAAAGGTTAAATATAAAAAATGGTACAGGTGTCTTCCTTTTTGTGGTAGGTACATGTATATACAGTACTTTTGTTTAAGACTACTAACAATCACTCTGTGTGACCTTTAGCCTATGCAGTGAAAGGTCAAACAGGTTAACATTCACAAGACCACAGGGCCAGACGGATTACAGCTGGCAAGTGTTTTCACTGACATTTTCAACCTCTCCCTGACCCAGTCTGTAATACCTACATGCTTCAAGCAGACCACCATAGTCCCTGTTCCAAAAAACGCTACGATAACCTGTATAAATGACTATCGCCTCATAGCACTCACATCTGTAGCCAAGAAGTTCTTTGAAAGGCTGGTCATGGCTCACATCAACACCATCATCCCAGACATCCTGGATCCACTCCAATTTCCATACCGCCCCAACATATCCAAAGATGACGCAATCTATATTGCACTCCACACTGCCCTCTCCTACCTGGACAAGAGGAACACCTATGTGAGAATGCTGTTCATTGACTACAGCTCAGCGTTAAACACCATAGTGCCCTCCAAGCTCATCACTAAACTAAGGACCCTGGGACTGAACACTTCCCTCTGCAACTGGATCCTAGACTTCCTGACGGGCCGCCCCCCCCCTAGGTGGTAAGGGTAGGCAACAACACATCTGCCACGCTGACCCTCAAACCCGGGGGTTCCTCAGGGGTGAGTGCTTAGTACCCTCCTGTACTCCCTTTTCACCCACGACAGCACAACTCCAACACAATCATACATCCCCCCCCCACCCCCCCTTATTTAATCAGGTAAGTTGACTGAGAACACATTCTCGTTTTCAGCAACAACCTGGGGAATAGTTACAGGGGAGCGGGAGGGAATGAATGAGCCAATTGGAAGCTGGGGATAATTAGGTTCCGATGATGGTATGAGGGCCAGATTGGGAACTTAGCCAGGAAACCAGGGTTAACACCCCTACTCTTACGATAATAAGTGCCATGGGATCTTTAGTGACCACAAAGAGTCAGGACACCCGTTTAACGTCCCATCCGAAAGACAGCACCCTACACAGGGCAATGTCCCCAATCACTGGCCTGGGACATTGGGATATCTATTTTTTTGACAAGAGGAAGAAGGGCCTCCTACTGGCCCTCCAACATCACTTCCAGCAGCATCTGGCCTCCCATCCAGGGACCGACCAGGACCAACCCTGCTTAGCTTCAGAGGAAAGCCAGCATTGGGATGCAGGGTGGTATGCTGCTGATGACAGAAAGGTGGTAGGCCTGATCACTGGGGACAGCCTATAGGGAGGAGGTCAGAGAGACCTGGCAGTGTGGTGCCAGGACAACAACCTCTCCCTCAACGTCAGCAAGACAAAGGTGTCCACATCACTAAGGATCTATCATGGTCCACACACATCAACACAGTCGTGAAGAGGGCACGACTCTTCCCCCTCAGGAGGCTGAAAAGATTTGGCATGGGCCCTCAGATCCTCAAAACGTTCTATAGCTGCACCATTGAGAGCATCTTGACTGGCTGCATCACCACTTGGTATGGAAACTGCTTGGCATCCGACCACAAGGCGATACAGAAGGTAGTGCATACAACCCAGTACATCACTGGGGCCGAGCTCCCTGCCATCCAAGACCTCTATACAAGGCGATGTCAGAGGAACGGCCGAAAAATTGTCAAAGACTCCAGCCACCTAAGTTATAGACTGTTCTCTCTGCTACCGAACGGCAAGCGGTACAGATGCACCAAGTCTGGAACCAACAGGACCCTGAACAGCTTCTACCCCCAAGCCATAAGACTGCTAAATGGTTAGTCTGGGCAGCTATTGGTTAACTATTTAACTATCTGCATTGACCCTTTTTGCACTAACGTTTTTGACTCATCACATACGCTGCTGTTACTGTTTTTTATCTGTCACTTTATTCCTAGTTATATGTACATATCTATCTCAATGACTTCGTACCCCTGCACATCGGCTCGGTACTGGTAACCAGTGTATACAACCAAGTTATCGTTACTCATTGTGTATTTATTATTACTTTTATTATTACGTGTTATTACTTTTCTATTATTTCTCTATTTTCTTTCTCTCTGCATTGTTTGCGAAGGGAGCGTAAGTAAGCGTTTCACTATTAATCATAATAATTTGCAATTCAACCATTGACTGTTTGCAGTCTTGAGCACTATACTATCCCATGTCCTTCCATCTGTCTTTTGTTCTGTCTTTCTGTCTATACTGTGTTTACTGCCAATCACAGGATTTGGGTTGGCTCAGATACAGTTTACAGAGACACTCTGAGACATCACACATCGTTTAAGGAGAAGTCTCAAGGTAGAACTCCATGAAGGGATCAGGGCCAGACAGATGGTTGTGTTGTAGACTGTTGTTGTATAATAATGGGTTCCACCAAATAATGGGTCCCAGACTACTGTCTTTCAAGCTCCATCACTCCTCCTTCACTGTCTGGTCTCAGGTTAAAGTCTTCAGAGAGGATGAGAAAAGTGTTCATAGGTTCTTTGTTATTTGTTTACTTTCTAGTCTTATCTTCATCTCATCTCACCCTGCTGCTATAAGGACACAGCTAACGCTGGAGTGTGTGTGTCTTGTTGTTTAAAACCCCATGTCTTTGAAGCAAACACGCATTGCGTGCATTGGGGCGGCAGGGTAGCCTAGTGGTTAGAGCGGTTAACCCACTGTTCCTAGGCCGTCATTGAAAATAAGAATTTGTTCTTAACTGACTTGTCTAGTAAAATAAATAAAAATAAAATTGCGCGCACACGCACACACAGTGTCTCATTTGTAAATGGTGTTCTCTGTTCTCCAGTGCTGGTGTGACAGACACAGCTGAATCCATATCCTGCTAAATTAATGATACGGTGTGACTGCAATACCATGCAGCTTTAATCAAATATACACTGTAAGCCTTCTCCATAGTTTGTCTATCTCTATCTTCCTTTCTCTTTCTCTCTGGGTGGGGGGAGGTTACTATGGTGTTTTTAATCAAATGAAGATGGCTCATTAAATAAAGACAGAAAGTCTAAAGTGTCTCTCACTCTATTCCTCTCTGTTCTTCCCTCGCTCTTCCCCAGCTCGTTCTTCCTCTCTCTCTCCTCCTCTTCATCCATCTCTCTCTCTCCCAGTGTGTTCCACACTCACATACAATAGTCAGGATTTTCAAGGTCAACAGTAAACCCAAAGTCATCACTGACAACCTCATTCAGCCTGACCCATTGAGAGAGAGAGAGAGAGAGAGAGAGAGAGTGCAAGAGAGACAGAGATTCACTATGGTGAATCACTAAAACAATACAGAAATACACTACGGAAAAAGAAGGAACAGCACGTCAGAAATCATCTCAATGTATTTGAAGAATCCATAGACTCTAACCACTTCTGGGAAAATTGGAAAACACTAAACAAACAACAAAAAACAGCAAAAACATATACATGATCAAACACAAATCTTAGAATCAACTATTAAAGACTAACAGAGCCCACTGGATTCTCCAATTACATTGAATGAACTACTGGACAAAAATAAAAACCCTCCAATTAGGGTGTGCAGGGTGAAAAAGGCCTGTTGTGTTGATGGTATCCTCAATTAAATGATCAAATATACAGACAACAAATTCCAATTGGCTATACTAAAACTCTTTAACATCATCCTTAGCTCTGGCATCTTCCCCAATATTTGGAACCAAGGACTGATCACCCCAATCCACAAAAGTGGAGACAAATTTGACCCCAATAACTACCGTGGGATATGCGTCAACAGCAACCTTGGGAAAATCCTCTGCATTATCATTAACAGCAGACTTGTACATTTCCTAAGTGAAAACAATGTACTGAGCAAATGTCAAATTGGCTTTTTACCAAATTATCGTACGACAGACCACGTATTCACCCTGCACACCCTAATTGACAAACAAACAAACCAAAACAAAGGCAAAGTCTTCTCATGCTTTGTTGATTTCAGAGAGAGAGAGAGAACGAGAGAGAGAGAGAACGAGAGAGAGAGAACGAGAGAGAGCGAGAGAGAGAGAGAACGAGAGAGAACAAGAGAGAGAGAGAGAACAAGAGAGAGAGAAGAGGTATGAAGAGAAAGGAGTAGATGATGTGGGTACTCTGATAAATTGTGCGTGTATGTGTGTGTGTGTGTGTGTGTGTGTAACTTACCAAGATGTGGCTAGAGAAACATATGACCAAGATTAGAGCTAAAAGGAGGAAAGACATGCCGAAGGAGATCCCCAACACTGCTGTTCTGTAACACACACACACACACACACACACAATGTGTTAACTACCTCCAGATGAAGTAAAACGATAATGTATTTCAATTGGAACCAGTGAACTGCGACCCACTTCCACTAAGTACTACATACTTCTGCCTATTATGCAGTAGGGCAGGCCTATATTTCCTGAGTACAGTTTATATTTTCTAACAGAAGTTAGCCAAATAGACGGCTGATTTAGGCGTGTCATAAAATGATGATGTCATGTCTAAATGGAAGAGACGTTAGTCTGAATGAGAAAATCAATGATGCTTTCAGATGCTAGAGTATCTCTGTCTATGGCTCTACCCCTCCTGGCTCCTGTAAACACACACAATGAACTAAATGATGACGCAGTGCATTGGACCTTTTTTCCTTTCATAACGAGGATTCATCATTATCCTTGTCATCATCAAAGTAATCTTCATCATCATCATTGACATCTCAGACGCAGGCCTTTTGATTCACATTCTAACCATCATCTGTGTTTTCTTTCTTTCTCAATATTAATTGCTGTATCTTAAGGCGTATCATTTGCAGCTGCAATTGGGGACCTTATTGATGTGAGACTCAATCGATCAAAGATGTATTTCGTCTCTTGACACTGTAATTGCAATGTTATGGGTTTTTATAGAGAAAAGAACACTGACTTTAATGGCTTTGGCACAACTAGTATTCCCACTATGAGGGCTACTATAAGACCATACAATGCAGATTGTATGCTAAGTAGTATTGAACTGATGGGTACCATGAAGAGTACTATGAAAGGTACTGTGAAGAGTACAGATGCACAGGACAAGTACTGTATCCATACTATGTAGTGTACTATGTAGTCTACTATGAAGTCTACTATGTAGGGTCCAGACTTACTTGGGCAGGACCAGTATCTGCACTATGAAGATGCAGCAGAAGATGAGACAGGCACACGTGATGTAGTATTTAAAGGCCGGCAGAGTGGTGGCTCGATACTGGGGACATCAACACACACATGGTCAACAGGTGGTGGTCCTTTTTTACTGTAACTTCACATTCTAACTCTCTAACACATTCTAACTTTCACAGCAATCATCAAATTCTTTTTTTTATGGAGTCACTGCATTTTTGTCCGGGGCAGCAGTGGGCCACTGGCAAAATATGTCATTTTCATTTTTTTATTTCATTTCATTTGACTAAACTGCAGTGTTGTTGTCCTACAGCACCTCCTTCTCCAGAGTCTTGTTGTGAAAGAACAGTGAGATCCTCTGGATGTCCTCAGACTTCAGCCACTGCCTACAGAGAAGAGAACACAGAGACACTCAGACAGGGATCCACACAGACACTAGCAATCCATCAGTGATATTAAACAAGACACCTCAGAATTTCCTCCCTTCCAACCATAATTTCGATGCATTTGGGACATTTCTTTCCATTACACATCATGTTTTTAATAACTATTGTTTCGTTTGTTATTTTATGTTGTTCTTTAAGTATCTGCACTCCTGAATTTAATTGCATTTAATGTAAATCCACTTGTCACATAAAAGGTACTGGACTAAGTGCTTCATACAAATGATAATGAATGGATTATACAACAGGCTTTTCATTAGGTCTCAAAGAGCTTTAGTTAGTAAGGTGGGGAATTCACCTCATCTACCACCAATGTGAAGCACCTACCACACTTGATGATGCATAACAACAACATGGCTGTCACTGTTCTAGAAATAAAGCAGGTGTGTAGTCATACTAACTTTTGTGAGTTGATGCCGTCGATGGTTCTGATCATCCTCTCTTCCAGTTCCTCTTCAAACCGTCTCTTCTGAGATTTAGTCCTGAGGGGAAGAACAAGATACAGCATACTCAAGGACAAACATAGATAGCCCTACGAAGAGAGAGGATGACCTGTAATGAATGGGAATCATGTACCAATCTAGGATCTTAATTTGATCACCCTGTTGCAGGAGAATGTTCCTGCAATGAAGGAAATGTAAAACTTGTAGTGTATTTGAGGTTTAAAAAGGCTTCTGAAGTTGGTAATTTCCACTTTGAAATTTCAGACTTGATTTTCCCTTTTTTAGCAACCCCTAAAAAAAATCCACATAATAATTCACATTTCCTGTTGCTGCCGGATTATTTTACTGCTGTGGCAAACTGGCTCAAACTAAGATCCTACATCTGTACTGGAATCTATAGTGGTGTAGAAAGGAGCCATAGGTTGATGTCTATAGAAAGATCTATTCCTGGAGGAGGATGAGAGAACAATATTACTCAGATGGGTAGACAGTCTCGACACAGGAAATAGTGACATCAACGGTGTATTGTTCAACACAACCAATAACATAACAGTAATAGCATTAAAGCAAGGTTAGGCCTGAATGATCTTACCCATCAAACCCTTCTTTAATACCTTTTGATATGCAAACAATAACGACAGGCAATTTTCTGTATACAGAACATATAGTACAGTGATACCAACAACATGAGTATGTTGAACAATATTATATCCTGTTTGGTGTCATGTTCTTAAGACATGACTGGTGTAAAGGAAAGATGACTGATCTGTAGGGGTAAAGTCTGGTGGTCTGGTGTAAAGGAAAGATGACTGATCTGTAGGGGTAAAGTCTGGTGGTCTGGTGTAAAGGAAAGATGACTGATCTGTAGGGGTAAAGTCTGGTGGTCTGGTGTAAAGGAAAGATGACTGATCTGTAGGGGTAAAGTCTGGTGGTCTGGTGTAAAGTAAAGATGACTGATCTGTAGGGGTAAAGTCTGGTGGTCTGGTGTAAAGGAAAGATGACTGATCGGTAGGGGTAAAGTCTGGTGGTCTGGTGTAAAGGAAAGATGACTGATCTGTAGGGGTAAAGTCTGGTGGTCTGGTGTAAAGGAAAGATGACTGGTCTGTAGGGGTAAAGTCTGGTGGTCTAGTGTAAAGTAAAGATGACTGATCTGTAGGGGTAAAGTCTGCTAGTCTAGTGTAAAGTAAAGATGACTGATCTGTAGGGGTAAAGTCTGGTGGTCTTGTGTAAGTAAAGATGACTGATCTGTAGGGGTAAAGTCTCACCTCTCTCTTCTATGGTAGTGATACTGGCCCATTGGAACATCCTGAAACACACGATCACAGAAGTTGAGGCTGGACACAAGTGTGTGTTTCAATGTGTTTGTGTGTGTGTGTGTGTGTGTGTGTGTGTGTACTTACAGTAGTGTTAATCTTGCCGTTGTCAGTAGTCATGCTGTCTCGGTGGTGCAGGTTAGCAAAGGGTTTTGCCGCCCCCCACGACTCCAGGTATCGAGTCATTCTGACCGATGCCCTCATCTTCCCTCCGTCCAATGTAGAACGAGAACGTGTACACAGGTGGGGGCTCCGCCTCTCAGCCTGGTGAACCAATCAAAATGGAGAGGAGTATAACTCCCCCCCCCTTTTTATCTTCTCTAAGATCTATTTCTCAATTCAAGCAAACAGCTTTTTGCAGTTTTTATGTATTATAAACAGTAGTATATACCCAATAAATTGGTAGTTTATAAACGTGAGTTTTTAGAGTATGTTATATCTGTGGTTGTGTTTGTACCACGTTTGAACCACATTCTCATGTCTCACCTTGGGGTTGATGACCAGGTAGGTGATGACTTCATGTTCCTTCAGGTAAAAGTCTCTACTTTGTCCCTCCCCTGGTTCCACCTTATAGGAGCCCTTCAGATGCTCCAATGTTACTGAGGAGATATGGACACGCCTGGGGGAGGAGAGAAGAAAGAGAGAAGAGAGGAGAGAGGGAGGAAGGAAGAGAGAGGAAGAGGTGGGTGGTGATTAATAAACATAAGCCAAATAGTTTGTGAATGCAAATATGTCTTGGGAAATATTTCAAGAAACAGCAGACCCCCTATTGGTTGATCTTACCCTGGCACGCCCCCTGCCTCCATGTGATTGGCTAGAGTGACATCATGTGACCAGACATCGTATTGCCACTTCTGGAGGCCGATGACACCACACAGCACGTTCCCAGAATGCACCCCGACTCGCATATTAATGTCAACCCCAGTAGCATCCCGCACCTTCCTAAGGTAAAAATGTATAACCTCAAATGAACCTCTGCTTTTTCTATGGGGTGAAAATTATTATGAGTTTGAGTGTGTGTGTTTGAGGACAAAGGTTGTCTGAGTGAATGCGTAGTGTGTGTGTGTGTGTGTGTGTGTGTGTATTCAGCCCACTGGCACACTAGAGAGGATTAGTTTGTCATCACTATTCACATTGTGTTTGCACTACAGCTCACACACAGCTGAGACCCAGTCTGGCTGGCATAGAGGCTTGTGTGTGTACGTGTGTGTTTGTACGTGTCTATGTGCCTGCGTATGAGTGTGTGTGTGTGTTTGTACATGACTACATGCCTGTGTTTGTGTGTGCATGTGCTCGTGAATGTGTGTGTGTGCGTGTGTCTGGTAGCGCAGACGTACATTTGTGTGTGTGTGTTGTATGTGTGTTTGTGTGTGTTATGTGTGAGTGTGTGAAAGCAGAGAGCTGGTGTTTTACTTGATGGCCTCACACATGTCCAGTCCCATCTTGACACAGTTGCCTGCGTGGTGGGGGAGAGACTCTGGTAGGCCTGATACACAGTAGTAACAATCACCCAGGATCTTTATACGCATACACTCATTCTCCTGGAGAGAGGAGCGGGAGCGAGTGAAAGAGAGAGAGAGAGAGAGAGAGAGAGAGAGAGAGAGAGAGAGAGAGAGAGAGAGAGAGAGGGAGAGAGAGACATGAGTTAGTAGGGAGAGGAGTAGGAAGAGGGGGCAACAGATGCATAGAGCTAGAGAGAGAAAGAGAGAGAGAGAAAAAATGAATTTCAGAATCAGAATAAAAAACGTACTTTGTGTAAATAAAACATAACAAATCCAGAGAAAATCAAAATATGACCTGCGGTTTACAGATTATGCAAATAACCATTAGCCACCACATTCAAAAATCTACTTTTCATCAACTTTTTATAAACTTTACATAGCTTGTGGAACTGCATTACTGTGCATCCCTAGTGAACACATACACCTACACAGATGTGCTAATGCCCTCTCACACACACAACGATGACCAAAACACACTCCCACTAGATGTGAGGCTGCTTACAGCAATACCCAAACATCCGAACTCCTCTGTTTATTATATAACAAAAAATTGCTGGGGCGCTAGGCAGTGTGTGTGTGTGTGTGTGTGTGTGTGTGTGTGTGTGTGTGTGTGTGTGTGTGTGTGTGTGTGGGGGGGTGTGTGTGTGTGTGTGTGTGTGTGTGTGTGG
>QNTS01000773.1:188225-222591 GCA_003317085.1 Hucho hucho | reverse complement strand
GTGTGGGGGGGGGGTGTGTGTGTGTGTGTGTGTGTGTGTGTGTGTGTGTGTGTGTGTGTGTGTGTGTGTGTGTGTGTGTGTGTAGGCCTGTAGCTGTACTGACATGAATCAACAGCTAACACCCCACACGAGAAAACACAGCAGACAGATCAGCAAGAGAGAAAACTTCCCCCGGATATTACGCACAACTACCGTTATGTGGTACGGTGTGCTAGTTTGTCTGTGTGCATGTGTCCATGTGTGTGTGTATGTGTGTGTGTGTGCTAGCATGTGTACATCCGTGTGTGTGTCATCCGTGTGTGTGTCATCCCTGTGTGTGTCATTCATATGCGCGTGTAACGTTACCTTGGCGATCTGGTCAAACTTGCCGAACAATTCATTCAGCATATGCACCAGTTCTCCGGGTGAGCAGTCACCAGCCAGTTTAGTGAACCCTACTATGTCTGCATACAGAATACTGAAACAAAGAGCGAGAGAGAGAAACAGAGAGAGAGCAAGAGAGAGAGGGGGGAAGAGATTCAAAGGGCTTAAAACAATGTAAAAAACAAGTGTCTTCTACTTTCCTTCTCTCTTTATTTTCTTACGCTCTAGAGAATACTGCGGAGAGAGAGAAGGGACAGAGGAATACTCATTCAGTAAAAGGCCCAGCAGTCTTTTCTTTTCTCCTCTAATCTGAGATTTCAGCACCAAGGACAGCGACGGTGATGCCGTCAGAATCTGAATAAGAGCTGCCTTTCAGCACCACATGACATTGAACAGCAACCATCTGAGGTGCAGCCATTCTCATCTGCCTGGGAGAATCTCAGTCCTTGAAAACCCATTAGCTATAATCATAGAGGTCAATGGTAAACTACTTCTGAGCTCTACACTCTTGAGAAATATTCACGCTCACAGACAGACGATTTTGCATACACACAAACTTGTGAGACCCACTCCAAACCGAGGACAATGCTACATCCCTCTCAGTTATACCACCATGATGGAAAGGCATTACTAACGACAACCCAATAGAGTTTCAATACACTGATGATGATTTGACTGGCCTTATGATTATAGATGGGAGTTGAGTGGAGCTCCTTGTCTTTCAATCTACAGAAGGAGATCATTGACTGTATGTATATAGGATCTACTTGTAATCTCCAATAGAATCCAGTAGACTGGAGCCCAGATTAACTGAGCATATCAGTATTACTACAGAACACAAATAACACAAACAGGACACAGCATAGATGACCTATCTAGGATGGGGAGGAGAGTCGTGTACTGTAGAGCAGAGCAGAGCAGAGCAGAGCAGAGTAGAGTAGAGAAGAGACAGATGTTTACCTAACGTTGGTGTGTCGTTGGACGTAGAGGTTGTGAAAGTTGTTGGTGCCCTCTGCCCGGCCGAAGTCCCTGTCCCTTGGTCCCTGTAACCTCTGAATGATCTCTGCCTTCATCACACGGGCGATATGGGCCGGGAGCAGTGACAACAGTAACCTTTCCTGTTGTGAGAGAGAGGGATAGAAAGGGGGAAAGAGCGAGAGAGGATAAGTCCTGTGAAGTCCAAATTAACTGCTTTCGGTACGCATACACACACACACACACACACAAAACATACACATACACACACACTCTGATATTTATGAGTGCATAATTCAGTATCAGGACCAGTCCTCTCGATGGGTAATAACAGTAATACTAATGGAAGGTTACAAAATGTATGTCCTGCAGAGGAGGCTGGTGAGAGGAGCTATAGGATGATGGGCTCATTGTAATGGCTGGAATGAAATAAACGGAATGGAGTCAAAAATGATGTGGTTTCCATATGTTTGATATCGTTCCATTTCTTCCTTTCCAGCCATTACAATGAGCCCATCCTCCTATAGCTCCTCCCACAGTCTGCAATTAACCTTGTCTGTGTGTGTGTGCATGAGTGTGTGTGTGTGTGCGAACTTGTGCCTGCATACAGGGGTGCAGGGGTGTGTGCGTGTGTGTTTGCATGCTTGTGTGTTTGCATGCTTGTGTGTTTGACTGACTAGCACTCATCACAACGTGGTCAATTATCTCTCCAGCAGCAGTCTGGGAAGGGAAGCAAACATTTAGATGTGGTACCAGCTCAACTCTAGGAACGCAGATCATTTTATCTCAATAATCGTTTTCTCAACCCTGGCCTGCCGTTTAGGACACTAGTTCATGTATCTGTGTGTGTTTGTGTGTGAGAGAGAGTAAGAGAAACAGAGAGAGAGAGAGAGAGAGAGAGAGAGAGAGAGAGAGAGAGAGAGAGAGAGACAGAGAAGGAGAAAGGGAGAGTGTGTGTGTAGTAGGGAGATAGTGAGTAATTAAGCTGAAACCATCCCAAACCTGGCTATCCTGTCATTTTATAGTAATGTCTGCATTTCAAAGTGAGGAAATTATGATAGTTTTTGTAAAAAACACAAACATAATTTCCTAAAAATAAATGATCAACAATTATTTTCAATTCAGAGTTGCATGGAGGGAGCGGAGAGCGAGGGAGTGAGGGAAGACAGTGGAGGTTAACAAGCAAAGTCTATTTTAAGCCACCAATCCCCATTGCAGTTCCCCATCCAGTTAATTTGCTGCTGTGTTTTAGGAAATGGGTTCAGAGTTTGTGTATGTGTGTATGTGTGTGTATGTATGTGTGTGTGTATGTGTGTATGTGTGTGTGTGTTTGTACGTGCATGCAAGTGTATGTGTGTAAGTGTGTTAATTTGCCTCTGTGTTCTGGGAAAATTAGCCTGTGGTTTGTGAAGGATATAATGGCCCTACTCTTTACTGAGACCCATTTATGAGTCACACCCCCTACGGCGCCCATACACACACACACACAATAATTAATATGCTTTATATGCTGTCTGTGTGCATGCATGTGTGTGTATACATTCTTAGAAAAAAGCATTCCAAAAGGGATCTTCGTCTGTCCCCGTAGGAGAACCCTTTTTGGTTCTAGGTAAAACCCTTTTTGGTTACATGTAGAACCCTCTGTGGAAAGAGTTCTACACGGAACCCAAAACGCTTCTACTTGGAACCTAAAGGTTTCTAACTGGAATTCAACAGGGTTCATCAAAGGGTTCTCCTATGGGCACAGCCGAAGAACCCTTTTAGGTTCTAGATAGAAGCTGTTTTTCTAAGAGTGTAGGGATGTGTGTCTAAACTGTCTGTGTCTAGCAGGCCTACCTGCTGGTGTTTCTCAAACTCTAGTTTGATGGGGGACTTAATGCAGTTGCAGGTGTCCTGGTAGGTCTGTCTGAGGGCCAGGTCCATCAGGTGCTTATGGTACGCTCCAGCCAGATTACCACACGTAAAGATAATGATGTTAGCCAGGATCTGATTGAGGAAAGGAGAGGGTATATGGTGTAGGGTAGAGGAGGGGAGGACGGGACAGGAGAGGAGAGGAGATTAAAATAAAATAATAGAAAAGAGAATAGAATACAATTAGTCCTCCTAGAAAAAAAATATTATTCACAGACTGGTACATTTTACCAGTCAACTAACATAACAATTTCCAATAGCATTCCATCGCATACGCTGTGTATGCACTCACCATAGATGTGGACTCGAGTCACATGACTTGACATTTGATGGCTTGAGACTCGACTTGATAGAAAATTCAATAACTTGTGACTTGATGTCGACTTGGAGCCTCAAGACTTGGGACTCAACTTTGACTTGAGACTGATTACTTGAAATGATGTGGACAGGTTTTGTAACGTTTTGGCACTCATTTTGTGGCACAGTCTAAGCGGATTAGGCTACTCTCCACGCATCCAGAGACAGTGTAGCACGTTCTCCCAGTCCTACCCTCCCCTCTCCTCTCAAAAAAGAAGAAGATTGTCTAGTGAAACTCACACTTGACCCTCTGATTGGACCAGCAAACTGTCATTCAACAGCTGCTTTGCTTATTCGATCTGGTTACCTACATAGGCCTACGGCAATGCACCACATTTTGTTTAAAAAACATCTGTTTCAGAACCAATAAATTGCGTGTCTTGACTGTGCAAAGGCAGGCTCACATATCCAGTTTAGTGACAAGAAAGAGCTTGTTTAATTATCTCCGGTTTAACACAGTATCTTGCCTACCTGCGTAAATATTATTCATATAAATACAGTTTAGCAACCTGCTATGAACGCACCTTTGCCAGAACAATAGGCTGCCTGGTGATTTCATTGATCATATTTCAGATAGGCCTAGTTTAGGTGGGTTATAATTATATACCTCAGTGATAGCTGTAACATCACACTACCTTCAATACGTAACTCTGGGATAAAGATGTAACATTTTCTGGCGAATTAGTGACGATATTTATGAGGAAGAAAAAGGCTACAGACAGATCATGCTTTCCTTCCGATCCTGCAACCCCCGCTGCATAGAGGTAGGCTGTATGATGCTGCAACCCCGGCTGCATAGAGGTAGGCCGTATGATGCTGCAACCCCGGCTGCATAGAGGTAGGCCGTATGATGCTGCAACCCCGGCTGCATAGAGGTAGGCCGTATGATGCTGCAACCCCCGCTGCATAGAGGTAGGCCGTATGATCCTGCAACCCCCGCTGCATAGAGGTAGGCCGTATGATCCTGCAACCCCCGCTGCATAGAGGTAGGCCGTATGATGCTGCAACCCCCGATGCATAGAGGTAGGCCATATGATGCTGCTTGGTCTGGACTCCAGAGAAGAGACAATGTGACATGATATCCCTAGTTTTTTAAATGTATTTTATTTCACCTTTATTTAACCAGGTAGGCTAGTTGAGAACAAGTTCTCATTTACAACTGATACCTGGCCAAGATAAAGCAAAGCATTGCGACACAAACAACAACACAGAGTTACACATGGGATAAACAAACACACAGTCAACAACCCAATAGAAAAAAAGAAAGTCTATATACAGTGTGTGCAAATGGCGTGAGGAGGTAAGGCAATAAATAGGCCATAGCAGCAAGTAATTACAATTTAGCAAATTAACACTGGAGTGATAGATGTGTGGATGATGATGTGCAAGTAGAAATACTGGTGTGCAAAAGAGCAGAAAAGTTAATAAAAACAATATGGGGATGAGGTAGGTAGATTAGATGGGCTTTTTACAGATGGGCTATGTACAGCTGCAGCGATCAGTTAGCTCCTCGGATAGCTGATGTTTAAAGTTAGTGAGGGAAATATAAGTCTCCAGCTTCAGCAATTTTTGCAATTCGTTCCAGTCATTGGCAGCAGAGAACTGGAAGGAAAGGCGGCCAAAAGAGGTGTTGGCTTTGGGGATGACCAGTGAGATATACCTGCTGGAGCGCGTGCTACGGGTGGGTGTTGTTATCGTGACCAGTGAGCTGAGATAAGGCGGAGCTTTAATTAGCAAAGACTTATAGATGACCTGGAGCCAGTGGGTCTGGCGACGAATACGTAGTGAGGGCCAGCCGATTAGAGCATACAGGCCGCAGTGGTGAGTGGTATATGGGGCTTTGGTGACAAAACGGATGGCACTGTGATAGACTGCATCCAGTTTGCTGAGTAGAGTGTTGGAGGCTATTTTGTAAATTACATCGCCGAAGTCGAGGATCGGTAGGATAGTCAGTTTTACGAGGGTATGTTTGGCGGCGTGAGTGAACGAGGATTTGTTGTGAAATAGAAAGCCGATTCTAGATTTAATTTTGGATTGGAGAAGTTTAATAGGAGTCTGGAAGGAGAGTTCAGCCAGACACCTAGGTATTTGTAGATGTCCACATATTCTAAGTCAGAACCGTCCAGAGTAGTGATGCTAGTTGGGCGGGCGGGTGTGGGCAGCGAACGGTTGAAAAGCATGCATTTAGTTTTACTAGCGTTTAAGAGCAGTTGGAGGCCATGGAAGGAGTGTTGTATGGCATTAAAGCTCGTTTGGAGGTTTGTTCACACAGTGTCCAAAGAAGGGCCAGATGTATACAGAATGGTGTCGTCTGCTTAGAGGTGGATCAGAGAATCACCCGCAGCAAGAGCGACATCATTGATATATTCAGAGAAAAGAGTCGGCCCGAGAATTGAACCCTGTGGTACCCCCATAGAGACTGCCAGAGGTCCGGACAACTGTTATATTGATATTGACTACTGATATTGACTACTAACATTAATGACTTTAAGCTCAAAATGCTGGTGTGAAAACGCAGTTTATTTATGTATCTTGCGATTTTAAAATGCATAACCGTTTATGGCTGTAATGACAGACTACCTTTGCGCAGCGATTGTGCGCGCTTTTTCACCCTGTGTGCGCGTTTTCGCCCTGTGTGCGTGTGCATGTCAGGCACTGTGGTTTCAAGCTTTCAACCACTCCTTTCAGGGGGGGGGGTCGCGGATCAAAATGTTAAGCGAATAGAGTGATGATTTGATGTACAGCTATAGGATCGGGTGCAGCGCAACCGTGAAATTGTAGTGAGAGAAGATTGCCATAAATAAATATGCAGCTTCAAAACTTGATTAAGAATATTAACTGTATACTTTGCGAGCTCACCAGCAATGGGGCGTCAATCAACAATTACTAGCATAGGCTTAGTGGTCTTTTGGTATGGCAAAATTGCTTGAAATGTATCATTTACTTATGAAGCTTCCATTTTGAATTAGTTTTTTAAATTAATTATTACATAATCAAAATGTTTTGTAGAAACAAATTATGAAAAGGGCTCTCTGGTAGCCTCATTAAAGAAACAAAGATTTAGTGACCTTGGGACAATAAGGTTCTATCTGCACAAAGCATAGTTCTGAGATATTTAGCATCAACGTTTTCACATCCCAGATTTCAGAACTTTTGGTAGTGAATTCTTCTTTCATAACCCACGAAGGTCCTCACCTTAAAGGTACCTAAAGTACAGAGTATCAAAGCCTTGAGACATTTGTACATCAGTTTTTGTAGGGGTGTGCAATCTCAGATAGAACCTTATGGCTCTGACATGTCAATCTGGGTTCAGCTATAAGGTTCCAGACTCTTCTGAGTTAGACATGTTCAGTTTTTAAGAAGACCAGAGGCGACGTGTCATTCAGGGCTGTTTTTTTTTGTTGTTGCCTGTTTTGCATGTTATTTTGGCATTAATACGTGTCACATATCCGTTTGCAAACAATGTCAAAAATAAGTAATCATTGAGTTAATAGCCGCATACATGATGTAATATGCAACGCAGATATGTATACTGTAGCCAAGAAAGTAATACTAAGTGTATGTTGTGTAATAAGCGGATAGTAGCCCACCCTAATAAATTGTAGTGCTTAGTGTTGTGCTGTGTAGTGGCTTTGCTGGCATGCATCCACCCAGAAAAATGTGTTTGCCCCACTAAGATTTACATGCTATTTTACCAAGATAGTCAGAACACATCATCAAATACATTAAGAAATGTATTATGATCATCAGATAAATTATTGTCATCACTGAAAAACGATGTGACAACATAATTTACTTCTGACGTTGTTTTTTTGCTTGCGTGCCATTATTGCTGGCTAGACTAGCTAGACCATACTTAGAGGAAAATGGCAAAGACGTGTTCTGATTGGTCCATCTGTATTTGTGCAGGCTTGTGATTGGATTGCATATATAAGCTTGAAGCACCAAGTTCAAATGGGTTTATGCAGATAGAACTTTCTAGTTTTTACATGAAATTTACTTTTTCAAAAAACTCATTTTTTACAAAAATGCCAGAGAGAACCTTATAGTCCCAAGGTCACACTTTGTAGTTGAACAAGACATTGCATGTATAGATTTTTTGGACTTGACTTGAGACTTGACTTGAAGAAACTTGTGACTCGACTCAACTTTCTCTTAGAATGCACGACTTGGACTTGACTCGAGATTTGACCCGTTCTACTTCTGAGTCGACGTGATACTCGGACGTTGTGACTTGAAACTAGCTTATGACTTGAATATTAGTGACTTGGTCTCACCTCTGGCAATCACAGTGGCATCACACGTCAGAGAGACCCCCTAACTGGGCCTCATACAGACATGATGAAACTTCACAATGGTCAGCTTGTGAAAAAGCAGGGGTATAGAAGAAGACAGATGCTATTGGAGACTTGAATCACATACTTTAATAGTCACATGTGAATGACTCAATCAAGAGAAATACAAATCTCTCATCTCCTCCCTCTCTCTAACACATGAAGATGAGACTCATAAAGATAAGCTCAGTGTCTGACGCCAGTGCAGATGAAGTCTCCTATATTCTAATCACTCAATGTCCATCTATACAACTCAATAACACATTATTGCCCTATAAACCTGCCCTAGTACACACATCTTGTTCATCTAGTTCCCCACTAGGTCAACATCAGGCTCATCAAAGCCTTGTAAATAAATAGACACAGGTCTTTAGAAGACCAGGCAATAAGTATGTTTATTACATATACGTTTATTTATAGAGACCGCTAAAGGGTTTTTCCAGTAAACCATGGTGTGTGTGTATGTGTATGTGTGTGTCTGTATGCAGGCACACAAACATGCACCCTTCGATGTTGCCTTCAATGCCTGTCACACGCTTGGCAGCCATGTACTTGCTCACACACACGCACGCACACATGTACGGACAAACACATAGACGCTTGTTTACCTGAGAGGGATTGAGACTGGCTGAGGCTGTGTGTATGTGTGTACCCGTGTGTGCATGTGCACGTGCCAGCCTACCTGCACGCATATGTATCTGACAGACTTTGTGAGCAACATCCTAGCCTTTTATTTCTGTGTAGGCAATAATATTGTTAGCAATGACCAGCAGCACAGATATAATGCACTAAGGCCTGCTGAGCTCCACTGACCTAGCTAGCTTCTGTAGAGCAGGTTATTGTGATCAGTTCATGTATTCCTAGGCTGCATCCCAGATGGCAGCCTATCCCCTATGTTGTGCATTACTTTTGACCAGGGCCCAGAGAGAATAGGATGCTCTTTGGGACAGAGGCTCAGCCTCTAGCCCCGGCCCCAGTCAGTCTTTATGGGACTGTTCATTTAGACTGAGAGCTCTACTCTGGTAATGAAGAGAGTACTCTGGTAATGAAGAGTGTAATGAGTTAGTCACACAGAGTAGAGGGAGAGTGAGAGAAAGAGAGAGCGAGACAGAGACAGAGACAGAGACAGAGAGTGTGAGTGAGTGAGTGAGTGAGTGAGTGAGTGAGTGAGTGAGTGAGTGAGTGAGTGAGTGAGTGAGTGAGAGAGAGGGGACAGAGAGAGCCCCTGGATAGAAGCAGTTTGACGTTTCTTGTCAAGAGTCTTGCCCTGGAGTCAGAACTGAGTGGTTTCCGCTAGGTAGGCCAGGCAAAGCTGATAGATTTTATGACTTTACAGCTGTTCCAGCTAGTGACCAATCTGCAGAGCTACCTCCAGTACATGAGTCATCTCAATAAATGCCAATGTGCTGGATAGAATGGGTCTCAATGAGTCACACACACACTCAGCTATTCCAGCTCTGTTCGAGGGCACTCTGTAAATGTATGAGTCATCATCCGGTGCTCAAACTGACTTACCATTAGGCAGAAGAGGCAATTGCCTCACATCATCATCAAGGGGCCTCATGAGCTGGGCATAAAAAGTAAATACACAAATATACATATATAATAAATAAATAAAAATACAATCATTTCTCAATTTGAGGCCCCCCTATGTGCCCCTTGAGGCATAATAAATAATAACAATAATAATTTTAAAATCCCCATCAAAATCCTTCTGTTTAAGCTAGAGATATCTTTTTTGCATGGTCTGCGTCTCAATTCCATCTGCGGTGAAAGGTGGTCGAGCTATGGCGGTGTTTGTCAGACCAGGAGTACCAATCCGGAAAATCGGTATTCTCACGAAGACGCCTATAGCATCCGAGCGGTTTGGGCTACATACTAATTTGAATGGAAAGATGAGACTCTCACGCCCATGATGGTGTTTTTGTCACGACTTCCGCCGAAGTTGGTGCCTCTCCTTGTTCGGGCGGCGCTCGGCTTCACCGGTCTTCTAGCCCTCATTGATCCATTTTTAATTTTCCATTTGTTTTGTCTTGTCTTCCCACACACCTGGTTTCAATTCCATTCATTACATGTTGTGTATTTAACCCTCTGTTTCCCACATGTCCTTGTCCGGAATTGTTTGCTGTTTAGTGCTTGTTGCACGTTATGTTTACTGGTGTGTTACGGGTATTTTGAGCCCATGTACTTTCGTGTTATTTTGTACCGTTTTGGTTGTTTTATTAAACGACTACGGTTAGTACCAAGTCCTGCACCTGACTTCTCTGCCACCAGTTACGCAACCCTTACAGTTTTTCTGTTTCACTGGACTCGTCTTGAGGTAACCCAGTACATGGGCCGAAAAATGTATGGAAGTGAATAGGGCATTTCCATGTAAAAAAAGGTATACAGGTAATTCCACAGTAAAAAAAACATATAAAAAATCCTGAGCTTTCTTATATCTCAGATATAGAACAGACACTTCAAAAACGACTTCCTTTTGATAAAATGTTTGACTATCTGTTTTTCCATGTGTGAATTTGTGATTCAATGCGTTTCTTTGGGCTAATAGCAGTAAGGCAAAATTCAGTGTTTCATAAAATACTTTTTTATATATTTTGTGTGGATTTCTACAAGGGTCCTACAATTCTAAATCAAATAGCTAAATGATCCTTGGTATGATCATCTTAAAACAATTCCATATGATAGCTTAGTAGAAACCCAGCCCTGGGCCCTTAGTCTCTAGGGGGATTGAATAAGCATTTCTTTAGTAAAAAAAGAATGCTGCTGATATTACTGCTATTGTTGTCACGGCAGAGGCAGAGGACATGTACTGTATGTGTAGCCCATGTATCTGATGCTGGCATGTCATACTATTTTTGTCCAGACAGCATCAGATACATGGGCTACATATAGCAAGACAGAGGGGCGCTGTTTTGCTCTCTCGGATGCTTTCTCCGGTGAGAATGTTGCGAATTGAAAGAGAGTTAGTGGTTGCACAGTGCACTGTTCAGATGCTGTAATGATTTTGGATGAATGTGCGAAGGTAGCCTACTTTATAAAGTGATTTGTTTGACAATCAGATGAAAACATCATGACTGGTTGTGTTCATGACACATTAAAAGGTAATATATTTTTACAGTTAAATGTCTTTAATATAAAACCCATGCCTGGGGGCTCCAAATCATTAAGTCCGCCCCTGGGTGCCCAAGCAGACAGATCAGAACGAGTGTGGTGTGTGTGTGTGTGTGTACTCATCTATCACTTTGCATCTGTGCGTGTGTGTATGTGTTCAACAAATGTGTGTGCGTGTTTGTTCCCTTACCTGCCACACCAGTGGTTCAAAGGCCTCTGCAGTAGATGCCAGACACACACTGAGTGTGATTGTGTGTGATAAACATGTGATGATGCTGGCTATGACTGCTCCTCTCATGGAGAACGGCAGCATGGTGTAAACCACAAACACTATGAACAGGAAGAAGGAGACCTGGGAGAAAGGAAGACATGGGATATTACAGGGGGACACTTTAACATGTTACACCACAAACACTATGAACAGGAAGAAGGAGACCTAAGAGAGAGGAAGATACAGAATATTACAGGGGGACACTTTAACATGTTACACCACAAACACTATGAACAGGAAGAAGGAGACCTGGGAGAAAGGAATACACAGGATATTACAGGGGGACACTTTAACATGTTACACCACAAACACTATGAACAGGAAGAAGGAGACCTGGGAGAAAGGAATACACAGGATATTACAGGGGGACACTTTAACATGTCACACCACAAACACTATGAACAGGAAGAAGGAGACCTGGGAGAAAGGAATACACAGGATATTACAGGGGGACACTTGAACATGTTACACCACAAACACTATGAACAGGAAGAAGGAGACCTGGGAGAAAGGAATACACAGGATATTACAGGGGGACACTTGAACATGTTACACCACAAACACTATGAACAGGAAGAAGGAGACCTAAGAGAGAGGAAGATACAGAATATTACAGGGGGACACTTTAACATGTTACATCACAAAAAGTAGGAAGTCATAGGGAGATTCTCAAGTGGGAAAAAGTTTGTCCACTCCTCGACTCCTCAGTCCTCCTCGACTCCTCAATCCTCCTCTCCTCTGTGACCCAGAAAGTGATAAGTGGTTGAGTGGTCAAGCAGAGTGTCAATTCGTTAGTAGGCAAACAAAAGAGTCTGCTCCCCTCCTCGATTAACTACTTCGGCAGAGGATGCACAAGATTATCCTCGCGGTGTTCAAGGTCATTATACCCGCAACATCCTCTTTGAATCAGCTGTTGTTTTCTCGAAGGAGAAAAGCATGCACACATTTTAAAATGATACGCGTCTTATACTTTTAGCATAGAAATATTTTGCTAAATTAGTTTTTATCACTTTACACATTTATTGTGGGATTCCACCCTATAAACATCCTTTGCCTGATGGAGGAGGGCCTCATTTCATACAAGCGCATTTGTTTCCACATTTCCTCTTCTCGCCTCTGCTCCTCGATTACCTTTGACCTGTTTCAAAGTGGAGAGGAGAGGACGGAGGAGAGCAAAACAAATTGAGATTATCCCATTGAATATTACAGGGAGACAATTTAACATTGTTGGATTTGGGGTAAACTTTGAACATTGAGGTATGAAAGACATGATAGATCAGACGCATAGCATATGAAGGAGTGAAATCAGTAGAAAGACAGAGTGGCTGTGGAATGTGCTGGGTGGACGGGAGAGAGTCACGGGAGTGCGATAGGTGATACGAGAGGACATCTGTGGATTAAGCCAAAGAGGGGTTGAGGTCAGGAGGTCAGGTCAGATCCCCTGAAGGGAGAAATAATGGTTTATTATCCTGTTACTCTCTTCCTGTTGAACCATAAGATGGAAGGATTGGAGAGAAGGAGGGGTGTCTAAAGTGGAGTATATACAGTTGAAGTCAGAAGTTTACATACACATTAGCCAAATACATTTAAACTCAGTTTTTCACAATTCCTGACATTTAATCCTAGTAAAAATTCCCTGTCTTAGGTCAGTTGGGATTACTACTTTATTTTAATAATGTGAAATGTCAGAATAATAGTAGAGAGAATGATTTATTTCAGCTTTTATTTCTTTCATCACATTCCCAGTGGGTCAATTAGTATTTGGTAGCATTGCCTTTAAATTGTTTAACTTGGGTCAAACGTTTTGGGTAGCCTTCCACAAGCTTCCCCCAATAATTTGGGTGAATTTTGGCCCATTCCTCCTGGCTGACCTGGTGTAACTGAGTCAGGATTGTAGGCCTCCTTGCTCGCACACTCTTTTTCTATTCTTCCTACACATTTTCTATAGGATTGAGGTCAGGGTTTTGTGATGGCCACTCCAATACCTTGACTTTGTTGTAATTAAGCCATTTTGCCACAACTTTGGAAGTATGCTTGGGGTCATTGTCCATTTGGAAGACCCATTTGCAACCAAGCTTCAACTTCCTGACTGATGTCTTGAGATGTTGCTTCAATATATCCATATAATTTTCCTGCCTCATGACCATCTATTTTGTGAAGTGCACCAGTCCCTCCTGCAGCAAAGCACCCCTACAACATGATGCTGCCACCCCCGTGCTTCACGTTGGGATGGTGTTCTTCGGCTTGCAAGCCTCCCCCTTTTTCCTCCTAACATAACAATGTTCATTATGGCCAAACAGTTAAATTTTTGTTTCACCAGACCAGAGGACATTTCTCCAAAAAGTACGATCTTTGTCCCCATGTGCAGTTGCAAACCGTAGTCTTGCTTTTTTATGGCGGTTTTGGAGCAGTGGCTTCTTCCTTGCTGAGCGGCCTTTCAGGTTATTTATTTTTATTTATTTTATTTTCACGTAAAGCGTACAGTCAATAACACAATAGAAAAAAGGAAAGTCTATATACAGTGTGTGCAACTGGCGTGAGGAGGTAAGGCAATAAATAGGCCATAGTAGCGAAATAATTACAATTTAGCAAATTAACACTGGAGTGACAGATGTGCAGATGATGATGATGTCGATATATGACTCGTTTTACTGTGAATATAGATACTTTTGTACCTGTTTCCTCCAGCATCATCACAATGTCCTTTGCTGTGGTTCTGGGATTTATTTGCACTTTTTGCACCAAAGTACGTTCATCTCTAGGAGACAGAACGCGTCTCCTTCCTGAGCGGTATGACGGCTGTGTGGTCCCATGGTGTTTATACTTGCGTACTATTATTTGTACAGATGAAGGTGGTACCTTCAGGCATTTGGAAATTGCTCCCAAGGATGAACCAGACTTGTGGAGGTCTACAATTTTTTTCTGAGGTCTTTTCTTTTAATTTTCCCATGATGTCAAGAAAAGAGGCACTGAGTTTGAAGGTAGGCCTTGAAATATATCCACTGGTACACCTCCAATTGACTCAAATGATGTCAATTAGCCTATCAGAAGCTTCTAAAGCCAAATTAGATGTCCTAACTGACTTGCCAAAACTATAGTTTGTTAACAAGAAATGTGTGGAGTGGTTGAAAAATGAGTTTTAATGACTCCAACCTAAGTGTATGTAAACTTCTGACTTCAACTGTATACTTGTGATGGTGAGAACATGTTTTTTGTCTGAATTACATCTGTAATGACCCTTTGGGAAGAATTAAACTTGGTTATGCTTCTCTAGTGTCCGTGAGTTATTTACCTTACAACATGTTACACGATGACAACCTGGGAGAGAGGAAGTCACAGAATGTTACAAGGAGTCACTTCGGTCACTGCACTATGTTCCACCAGGCATCAGCATAAACTTTTCCGTGACTCATATAAGATTGGTCTACTGCATGACTAGGGTTGCAAAATTCCAGTAATTTTCCCAAAATACCCAGGTTTTTAAAAAATCCTGGTTAGATGATTCCATATTTTCTGCGTATTACTTTCTGATTCCGGGAATCTTCCAACTGGAATTTTTTTTTAATTTTGGGAAAGTGTCCAGAATTTTGCAACCCTAATCATGACTAATGGATCAAGTGTGTGCATTAGCCTACCGAGCTAAAGCCTTACATAGAAACTACACCGGCCACGTTGTGTGCGAGAGCGTTGCAAAATAAATGTACACACATAGTGCCGTGAAAAGTATGTGGCCCCTTTCTGATTTTCTCTATTTTTGCATATTTTTTACACTGAATGTTATCAGATCTTCAACCAAAACCGTCAGACATAATGGGACCCATCTCGTCCAAAACTGTTATTCAATCATTATTTAAATTCTTAATTTTTTATTTAACCTTTATTTAACCAGGTAGGCAAGTTGAGAACAAGTTCTCATTTACAACTGCGACCTGGCCAAGATAAAGCAAAGCAGTGCGACACAAACAACAACACAGAGTTACACATGGAATAAACAAAACATACAGTCAATAATACAGTAGAAAAATAAAACAAAAAGTGTATATACTGTGAGTGCAAATGAGGTAAGATAAGGGAGGTAAGGCAATAAATAGGCCAAGGTGGCGAAGTAATTACAATATAGCAATTAAACACTGGAATGGTAGATGTGCAGAAGGTGAATGTGCAAATAGAGATACTGGGGTGCAAAGGAGCAAGATAAACAAAATAAATACAGTATGGGGATGAGGTAGTTGTATGGGCTATTTACAGATGGGCTATTTACAGGTGCAGTGATCTGTGAGCTGCTCTGACAGCTGGTGCTTAAAGCTAGTGAGGGACATAGGAGTCTCCAGCTTCAGTGATTTTTGCAGTTCGTTCCAGTCATTGGCAGCAGAGAACTGGAAGGAAAGGCCAAAGGAGGAATTGGCTTTGGGGGTGACCAGAGAGATAAATCTGCTGGAGTGCGTGCTACGAGTGGGTGTTTTTATGGTGACCAGTGAGCTGAGATAAGGCGGGGCTTTACCTAGCAGAGACTTGTAGATGACCTGGAGCCAGTGGGTTTGGCGACGAGTATGAAGCGAGGGCCAGCGAACGAGAGCATACAGGTCGCAGTGGTGGGTAGTATATGTGGCTTTGGTGACAAAACGGATGGCGCTGTGATAGACTGCATCCAATTTTTTGAGTAGGGTGTTGGAGGCTATTTTATAAATGACATCGAGGATCGGTAGGATGGTCAGTTTTACGAGGGTATGTTTGGCAGCATGAGTGAAGGATGCTTTGTTGTGAAAAAGAAAGCCGATTCTAGATTTAATTTTGGATTGGAGATGCTTAATGTGAGTCTGGAAGGAGAGTTTAACAGTCTAATTAGACACCTAGGTATTTGTAGTTGTCTACATATTCTAAGTCAGAACCGTCCAGAGTAGTGATGCTGGACGGGCGGGCAGGTGCGGGCAGTGATCAGTTGAAGAGCATGCATTTAGTTTTACTTGCATTTAAGAGCAGTTGGAGGCCACAGAAGGTGAGTTGTATGGCATTGAAGCTCGTTTGGAGGTTAGTTAACACAGTGTCCAACGAAGGGCCAGAAGTATACAGAATGGTGTCGTCTGCATAGAGGTGGATCAGAGAATCACCAGCAGCAAGAGCGACATCATTGATGTATACAAAGAAGAGAGTCGGCCCGAGAATTGAACCCTGTGGCACCCCCATAGAGACTGCCAGAGGTCCGGACAACAGGCCCTCCGATTTGACACACTGAACTCTATCAGAGAAGTAGTTGGTGAACCAGGCGAGGCAATCCTTTGAGAAACCAAGGCTGTTGAGTCTGCCAATAAGAATGTGCTGATTGACAGAGTCAAAAGCCTTGGGCAGGTCGATGAATACGGCTGCACAGTAATGTCTCTTATTGATGGCAATCAGTAATTGTCTTCTTTTTTTTAAACAATCTATACAAACTGATAGAGTAGTATTAGGGCCAAGTAAAGAGGGAAATACATTGCGAAGGGTGGTGGTACTTGGATTTATTTGATATTTTTGCACAATAGTACTTTTAAAAAGCTAATTTAATTTAGAGAATAAAGTTAACATTTTAAGAATAAAGTCACAGTTATATTTCAAGATTAAAGTATGGGAATTGGTTAACTGCATGTCTCCCAAGCTCCTTGTTACTATGCTTGCCACCACTGGACCCTATTAGGATGTGGTGCCTGGCCTTAATAAACTGTTCTGTCAAAGTCACCACACTATTTTGTTGATGTAGCCTAAATGTAGGCCTAAAATATTATGAGGTTATTAGCCTACAGCAGTGGTCACCAACCTGTCGATCGCGATCGGCTGGTCGATCTCCAAGGCATTCCTAGTCGATCACCAAACATTTCTGTAAAAAAACTATGATAAAGCCTTGCATTCCTATTTTTTTATTTGTTCTGTTTGAAGTAGGTGCACTTGATTCAGCAGCTATAGCGCAGGGAAGGCAAATTGTTCCCATTTTGAATAATTGTTTGTGTCTGAAGGTAGAACACCGGCTACCCGGCAGGCCCAGAGAGCAAATCAAGTGCACCTGTAAGCCTACCTCTGGCCAATCAGATGGCTCAGATCACGGTGTCTGCACAGTTTCCTTAATCAATAGATTGTAAAAAGAAGCCTCAAATGCCCAGCAAAATTTATACTGTGAGATTACAAATGCAGTAAAAGGCTTCTGTTTTTATCTGTAAGTTCATGTTTAAGTTGTTATTCAGCACCTTTTTAAGCCACATAAGCTCTATAAGCCACCAGCACTGCAGCTGCAATGAATGAGTATTACAAAGTGTTCCGATAAACCTGCGTTGTTATTATTAGCGGCTTGTGTCTTTTTTTAATATCGAGGAATATTCCACTTTCTCTGGTCATAGGAGTAACAATATGAATTGGTGCATGAGGAAGAAATAATTCAGTGCGACTTGAGTTTCGCCATCAGCTGGATCAGTCTTTTCTCAGCAGAGGGATGCAGGCCATCAGTCCAGTAAAAAATATATACACAGTATATATAATATTGTAATGAAACAGCAGGGAGCAGGTCTCGAATCCTCAACCTTCTAGCCCGAAGTCCAGCGCGCTATCGACTGTGCCGCAAAAGCATGCTCAAGCGGCAGAGTCGATATCCGCGCTTATAAACCCAGGGTCGTTACAATATATATACAGTATATGTAACCAACTTCATATAGCCACCCAGAAGAAAGGAACACAGACACCCTCACTTCAGGTTGACTTGGTTTTTATTTGCAGTAAAATACATCAAACAGTGATGACAGGCATTGACAGGACGGTCACAGCCACACGTTCACTGCTCTCAGAATATCTCTCTCAGACTGAAGAGCAGGCATACCAACTTTCCAAATAGGGGAGAACCCACTAGTTATTCTTTCAAGGAAAATAATACAAAAAGGGTAAGTCTGAAGACCTCTAGTATTGCCAACCTTACTACAATGGCAGCAAATATTCTTATGAATTCAACAGCACATAATGAGGCCCTGTCTCTTTACTAGTCTAACAACCATTCCATACCCTGTACGTGGCACACTACCCTCCTCTAAAGGATTCTTAGAGCTTTGTGAATCGACTGTATTGTGGGACTTGTCCTTAACACTGTCTTTTAAGCAGATAGTCTGCTGCTTTGGCCTGCTCACTTGGGCCAATTTTACTGACCCTGGTATTATTCCGGGTGGGCAATTTGCTTGTTTGAACATGATCACTTGGGGCAAAGTCACTGACCCTTATACAACTGTTGGAAAGTGTTTATATCTCATCAGCAAAGGGTTGCAAGCTATCATCCTCAGAGTGGGAATGGTCTCCTTCTGGGACTCTGTCACTATTGCTCGGAAATTCGTAATGCTCCATGTGACCGGAGTCACTTCTTCTAGATTCCTGCTCACTTTCAGCATCTCCTATTGACTCGGTTTATCCATTACACTCTTGTCCTATCAACGAGGACCCAGAGGCGTCCATAGCCTCATTGAATACTTTTGGACTTTGACTGCGGAGGATCCAGACTGCAGTTCTCTGGTCATCACTGCCCCCATCCACATCTGGTAGTGGGTTTGGTCTCATAGTTCTGGCATCTGTAAAACTCTCCTCTGAAAGGATGGAGGGAACAGTTGTATCCTCCTCTTTTGCTCTTGTCTGTGGAAGTGTTGACTACTCTGTAGATGTGCATATCTGGGTTTCTTCAGCTGATGACATAGATGGTCCCACGCATCTGCCAATTTCCGTTTGCCCCTTTCTTTCTTGTTGGCTAACAGAACTTTGTCACTGACCTCCAGGGTGCATCCTCTCACCTTCTTGTCATTATCTTGCCTTCTTCGTCTGTTCCTTTTATGTGTTCTTCTGTGTGACACGCACTGCCTCCTGAAGATCTCTTTGAAAGGAGTCTACAAATTCACTGTAACCCAATACAGTCACGTCTCTCAGAACCGTTAGCTGTGGGGTCCGCCCAAACATTAAGTAAAAATGGGCGAACCCGGTCGTCTCATGTATGGTACAGTTATATGCAAACGTGAGAGTTTGTATCATCTGAGGCCATTTCTCTTTCATCCGTGGAGGCAAGGCTCGAATCATATTCCCCAAAGTACGATTAAATATTTTTGTTTGCCCATTGCACATTGGGTGATACGGAGTTGTGTGAGATTTCTTCACTCCTGCCAGGTCCATTAGCTCTGATATCAGCTTGCTTTCAAAGTTGGCCCCTTGGTTGCTTAAAACCGTAAATACTGAAAAAGTTGTTCCACAGTTTCTGGGAAACTTGTTTTGCTGTCTGATTTGTACAAGGGAAGGCGTGAGTTGCTTTGGTAAAATGGTATGTTACTTCTAGAATTGCAATACTCTATCCATCCTTTCCTTCAGCCAACCAGAAATCGATACAGAACAACTCAAGTGGCGTACTTGTCTTAATCGATTCAAGAGGACCTCTTGCCTCAAGTCTTCTTGCTCACAACACAGCACAACACAGCATCTACGTCTCCTGACATAGTCTTTCACCTGTTGATCCATACCAACCCAAAATAACCTCTGTCTGATGATGTGTAAGGTTCTTGCTTCACCTTGGTGTGCAGCATCATCATGTGTTCCCTTCAACACATCCGCCTTCAGGGACAAAGGTACAATGAACTGATATCTCTTCTTTCCGATTTTGTCCTTTGATATCCTGTACAGTATTCCATCCTTGTATTCCAACTTCTCCCAATGTTTCAACAGTTTCTGCACATCCACTGTTTCATGTTCTCTTTCACAATGTGATGGTCTCTGTTTTCTTTCCACATAATAGGTAGCACGAGCCAATGTCTCATTTGCTTGCTGCTTCTCTTTGAGATCTCCTAGTGAAAAAGTGGGGTGCGGATAGCTGCATCAGAGGGACAGTGCACATGGATATGATTCCCTGTCGGTCCAAGCTGTTGTCTAGGAGTGCCTTCACTCCATCACCAGAGACTTCAGCAGACTTTGCACCCTGATTGGACCCTGTCATGCCACTGTCTGGTGGGCCTTGGTAATTCACAGACAGCCGGGGGGTCTCTTGCACGTTCTCTGCTGTGACATGTTGAGTGGTACCTTCCCTGACGAACGGTACAAAGCTGAGTAAGTCGGCGGGTATGTTCTGTGGCCCAGATATGTATTTCAGATCAAAGTCATTCGGAGCTAGCTTCGCCACCAACCTCTGCTCACAGGCATCAAGTTTTGGCTTTGTCAGTATGTGAGTGAGTGGGTTATTATCTGTCAGGACAGTAAACTGGGCATCCTTTAGCCAGTGGCAACATTTTTCACACAAGAAACTCTAGACGATGGGCTGGATATCTTGCTTGGGATTTGTTGAGGGATTTACTAGGAAACACGATGGGACTAAAGTCTAGGTGCGCTAAAACTACTGCGTTTATCACAGCTGCTTTTAACTTCAGGTGTCAGCCTCCGGGATGGCCTACTCTGAGTCTGGACATTATTATATTTTTGTTTGGTTTTCTGTCCCGCTGTTAAACAGTACAGTGGCTTAGCGATTTCTGAAAACCCTTTCATAAAGTGGGAGTAATAGTTTGTCATTCCGAGAAATGACTGGACCCTCTTCAGTCCAGAGGTTTTCCAATCCATCTACATGAGGATGTCATCTCACTGATGGCCGTCACTTTTCCCTTGTCAGTCTGGATCCCTTTTTGAGATATCACATGGCCCAAGAATTTCACAGAACGCCGAAGGAAGTGCCACTTATTTGGGCCAAGCTTCAAATTGTTGTTTGAAAGTACTGAAAACCAGCTCCAACTGTTCAAGTGCTTCTTGTTCACTTTTACGAAAGACTAGTAAGTCATCTAGATAGCACAAAAGGGAGAGATAGTTCTGGTCTCCAAGGATTGACATCATCATCATGGCAAACATAGCTGGGCTGTTGCAGAGGCCCTGAGCCATTCTGTTATATTCGAAAAGGCCAACTGGTGTGGTAATGACTGTGTTTTTACGATCCTCTTCCTGTATGGGAATATTGTAAAATCCAGATATCAGATCTATTGTGCTGAAAAGGCAGTTTACACCCAATGACGGCAGTGCATCGGCTTGATTTGGTAGGGGATAAGCATCCTTCTCAGTTCACCATTTGGTTTCCAGACAAGAACAAGAGGGGATGCCCACTCACTATTCGATTTCCTGAGGATGTCACATTCTTCTATTTCCTCCAAGGTTTGTTTCAGTTTTTGGAAGTCACATGGTGGCACTCCGTGATAAGGAAGTCTGAAAGGCCTCTCATCGTTCAGTCTTATTCTATACACAAAGTCTCTTGCTTCGCTACATTCTAGTTTCCCTCCGGAAAATATGCTGTCATATTTCATAACCAGGTCTGCCATCTTGTTTTTCCATTCATCTGATACTTCACAGGAGGCAATGTCAACATCAGTCAGACCCTTTTCTTTCAACACATCAGCATATGTGCGTTTTTCTGTCTGTTCAGTTGTGGTTCCAATGACAACTGTGCGACATCTTGTTTATCATAACATTGTCCACAGTAGCTGCTGTTTAACTCCAGGTCTTCTAATGCAACATGTCATACTCTTTTGGTCCAGGTAGCATCAGATACATGGGCTACACATACTGAGACAGAGGGGCCCTGTTTCCCTTGCTCAGATTATTTTTCTGGTGAGATTCAGCCACTTGCGAATTGACGGAAAATTATGAAAACACAGAGACCAAAGACAAATTATATATATATATATATATTCACTACCGGTCAAAAGTTTTATAACACCTGCTCATTCAAGGGTTTTTCTTTATTTTTACTGTTTTCTACATTGTAGAATAATAGTGAAGACATCAAAACTATGAAATAACACGTATGGAATCAGATTCTATATGTGTTATTTCATAGTTTTGATGTCTTCACTATTATTCTACAATGTAGAAAACAGTAAAAATAAAGAAAAACCCTTGAATGAGCAGGTGTTATAAAACTTTTGACCGGTAGTGTATATATATATTTTTATATATGGGGAAGCCTGGCTTCCCTTGGCATCCATGAATACACGCCACTGGTAAGTTAACAACCCAATGTTAATCTCCCAGGACAAATTAGCTAGCAATAGCAAGCTAGCTAAATGTCCATAAATGTTTCATGTGTGTTTGACGTTTGACATGCGTGCGATAGCGCACATGGATGCACGCATGTGCACGGCCGGTGTAGTCAGCATGTTAGGCAAGTCTACTCATCATACAACAGTGGTTTTGGGAACCTTTAGCAGCACAGAGCTGTTAAAAACAGCACAAATCATATCACATGTTATAGTTATAGCAATACTGATATACCAGGATCAGAACAGGAAAGGAGGAGCTGGACACAGGAAGTAAACAAAACAGATAGGGGGCTCACGGCTAAGAGCGTATCTCATCACAACCTGTGACCCTGACTCCCCGCAGCACCACAGACAACAACCAACAGTGGTGTCTGACAGGGACCGGAAGTAGGAAGTGGAACAGGAAGTCAACAGAAGGTCAGGATAAGGGTTCAGGAGGACAATAGGAAAGACAGAGAGATGACAGAGACTGACTACTAGAGGGAGAGAGAGGTTGTTGAAAGAGAGAAAAAGAGAGATATAGAGAGACAGAGAGATGACAGAGACTGACTACTAGAGGGAGAGAGAGGTTGTTGAAAGAGAGATAAAGAGAGATATAGAGAGACAGAGAGATATTGTGACTGACAGTGACAATGACACTATCTAGCCCAGCTATTTTCCAACACAAATGCAATTCTTACCAACAACCCACCAACTCTGACCTCCAACCCAATCATAAAAGAAAAACAAAAAGCTTAGTTGCTACTAGCTCATAATTTCTGCTAATTTCTTCATACACTTTATTTGCTATAGTCAAACGTTAGATGGCCTACTTTTCCAACAGCTTATATAGTGTTAGACTTGGGGGGATAGAAATGCTCAAAAAAATAGAAAAATAAATGTTCTCTCATTGCTGACTACCAGAAAGTTTGAAGAGACATGCTGAGTGGGCGGGGAGCATATATTCATGAGCTCACCTTGACTGACAGCTGTTTGTAGCGCCTATGCCAAGACACTTGAATGCAGTGAGCAGTGTTCCAGTAAAATAATCTCAAGCTAATTTGGTGATACACAAAGCAATTTAAACAACGTTGAAACTGCTATTTGTTTTCTCTCTTGTGATGCGGTTCTGAGCAGCACTGATGGATGTGTTGACATGACAACTGCATCAGTTTTGAGCGACCCTTCCCCGCCTTTTGTTCCATGCTGCCTGAAGACCTAGCTAGCCAGTAACTTGTTAACACCAGATACAGATAAAAGGGGAGACACATAAGTATCTTTGCCATAGATGAATAGTGTAAACATTGAACTATATTTGCTGACACCCTACAGTCAAATTTTGACACCAGTAGAGTAGCTATCTAGCTATATAAACCACGCCCCTCCACAAACACGCCTTCTTCGATGTTGGTTACAAGGCGGTACTTATTTAAATTAGCTAAGATAATATCATATTACCATTGGTGTGTTAATAAAATGAGAGTTAGGGTGATGTCACCCTATACCCTTAAAAATCCCTCCTGTCTTCCAAGTGTTTGACATTGGAGAGGGGACCAGTAACTTTATCAATGTAGAAGCAACAGTAATTTTTCATACATTGGTCATCATACTTTGATCTGGTTTCATCCAAATATCATAAAATTTCATGAAAAACATGATTTTGACTGTTAACCTTTAAAATGATGACACTTCTCTCCTCCTGAGTTTTCCAGGAGCCAATTTGTGTGCGTGAGGTCTGGGACGAGTTAAGTTGGAACAGGGGGAATTGATATACCCTATCATTTCTCTACTCCCTCTACCTTATCTCCCTTTCTCCCTGTTTCTTCTCAACCCTGCGTTCTAATACCCTATCATTTCTCTAGTCCCTCTACCTTCATTATCTCCCCGTCTCCTCTCAACCACCCTCGCAGCCCTGCATCCTGTCTCCCTGTTTCTTCTCATCTCTCTCTCTCTTTCTCTAGCTCTCTCCTACTTTCCCTTCCTTCTCTCTCCTTCTGTCTCTCCATCTTCTCTCTACCCCCCAATTCTCTCTCTCTCTCTCTCCTCTCCCCACCCCTTCTCTCTCCATCTCCTCTCTCCCCACCCCTTCTATCTCCTTCTGTCTCTCCATCTCCTCTCTCCACACCCATTCTCTCTCCATCTCCTCTCTCCCCACCCCTTCTCTCTCCTTCCCTTTCTCCATCTCTTCTCTTCTGTGTGGTAGGCTCCAGAGCCAGCCATCCAGCCAGGTCAGTGTGAGGGAGGGTTGTACTGTTTTGACGGTACCAGGTGTGTGGAGCTCTAGTCCAATCTGCCTTCCACTAATACCTGCTCTCTCCTGAGAGATTCAATCAGGCCCAGACACAACCAAGTCCTCAGCTGAAAGGGCTGCTCTGTGTGTGTGTGTGTGTGTGTGTGTGTGTGTGTGTGTNCCTGTGGTCTCTCTGTCTCTCTCTGGCCTGTGGTCTCTCTCTGTCTCTCTCTGGCCTGTGGTCTCTCTTTGTCAGTCTCTGCCCTGTGGTCTCTCTGTCTCTCTCTGGCCTGTGGTCTCTCTCTTTCTCTCTCTGGCCTGTGGTCTCTCTCTGTCTCTCTCTGTCTCTCTCTGTCTCTCCAGAGTCCCACGACTATCTTTCTGTTTATCCCTCCCCACACTCTCTCCTCTTGTTGAAAACAGACTCTAGTCGCAGCAGTAGTTACAGTGTAATTTAGCTCATTGTGTTCCATCAGTATGGTTGAGAGTGTTCTTCCTCCTGGCTCCAGGCTGGTTGGCTCACAGCAAAGAGCCATTTTTCTCCTTCTTATAGTCTGAGGCATTTACCATCATCACAGGACACCTGAGTGGTGTTCTACACCTGACCTACCTGTCATACAGTGCCTTCAGATAGTATTTCCACATTTTGTTGTGTTACAGACATTGAGTATTCCTTTGAACATGGTGAAGTTATTAATTACACTTTGGATGGTGTATCAATACACCCAAAGATACAAGCATCCTTCCTAACTCAGTTGCCGGAAGGAAACTGCTAAGGGATTTCACCATGAGGCCAATGGTGACTTTAAAACAGTTACAGAGTTTAATGGCTGTGATTGGAGAACTGAGGATGGATCAACAACATTGTGACAAGAATGTGTGACAAGAGTGAAAAGAAGGAAGCCTGTACAGAATAAAAATATTCCAAAACGTGCATCCTGTTTGCAATAAGACACTAAAGTAATACTTCAAAAAATGTGGCAAGCAATTCACTTTTTGTCCTGAATACAATGTGTTATGTTTGGGGCAAATCCAATACAACACATTACTTGTCACGACTTCCGCCGAAGTCGGTCCCTCTCCTTGTTCGGGCGGCGTTCGGCGGTCGACGTCACCGGCCTTCTAAGCCATCGCCGATACACTCTTCATTTTTCCATTTGTTTTGTCTTTGTTTCTACACACCTGGTTTCAATTCCCCAATTACATGTTCATTATTTAACCCTCTGTTTCCCCCATGTTTGTGTGCGTGTTTATATTCATTGTTTATTATACGGCTGGTTGATTGTTTGCCGGGTTCTGTGTTTTGCGCCCGTTATTTTGTGAGACTGGTATTTTTTCCCGCACCTTGTATCGTTTGTGTACTGGTGCTGTTGTCATATTAAATACCTTGTCCACACATCTCTGCTCTCCTGCGTCTGACTCACTGAACCAGTACCCACAATTCTTGACATTACTGAGTACCGCTCTCCATATTTTCAAGCAGAGTGGTGGTTGCATCATGTTATGGGTATGCTTGTAATCGTTAAGGATTAGGGAGTTTTTCAGGATGAACAAGAACCGGAATGGAGCTGAGCACAGGCAAAATCCTAGAGGAAAACATGGTTCAGTCTGCTTTCCACCAGACACTGGGAGATGAATTCACCTTTCGACAGGACAATAACCTTAAACACAAGGCCAAATATACACTGGAGTTGCTTCCCAAATGACAGTGAATGTTCCTGAGTGACTGAGTTACATTTTAGACTTAAATCTGCTTGAAAGTCTATGGCAAGACTTATAAATGGTAGTCTAGCAATGATCAACAACCAATTTGACAGAGCTTGGAGAATCTTGAAAATAATACTTTGCAAATATGGTACAATCCAGGTGTGAAATGCTCTTAGAGACTTACCCAGAAAGACTCACAGCTGTAATTTCTGCCAAAGCTGATGTAAATACACTTATGTATACTTATGTAAATTAGATATTTCTGTATTTCATTTTCAATCAATTTGCAAAAATCTATAAAAACATGTTTTCACTTTGGCATTGTGGGGTATTGTGTGTAGATGGGTGAGAAGAAAAAACATGAATTGAATCAATTTTAAATTCAGGCTGTAGCACAACAAAATGTGGTATGAATACTTTCTGAAGTCACTGTATAATAACACTCATTCTCATTTCAACATGTTACCTCCTCAAGCTGCCTGCTAAGAATGTGGAATAACCACTGGAGTAATGATACAAGATTACTGTCTGTTTAAGGAGGAAACAGGAAGAGAGAGAGAGGTAGAGAGATGGAGAGAGAGAGTGAGAGAAAGAGAGAGAGAGAGAGAGAGAGAGAGAGAGAGAGAGAGAGAGAGAGAGAGAGAGAGAGAGAGAGAGAGAGAGAGAGAGAGAGAGAGAGAGAGAGAGAGAGAGAGAGAGAGAGAGAGAGAGAGAGAGAGAGAGAGAGAGAGAGAGAGAGAGAGAGAGAGAGAGAGAGAGGGAGAGAGAAAGGTTGTTTAATAATGCAGTATGATTATGCTCTCACAGATGGAGAGATGGATAAAAATAGCTCCACCACGATGAGAGCTAGGAGAAGGAGAGAGGGTATGAGGGAGGGAGGGAGGGAGGGAGGCAGTGCCGCCTCTAGCCTTTTGAGGGCCCTAAGTGAGATTTATTTGGGGGTCCCTCCCACCTCATGGGCAAAACAGTTTTGGCAGTGGATACATTTTTTGCAGGATTAAAGGAAATTTCCTGCGATTCTACATATTGTGCCAAGGGGTGTAGAGAAAGTGTTGCAGTTTTAAGCACACTTCCTACAATTTACACATTTTGCTATGACTTATGCCATGGTCATATGATATCTGTCTGAGTGACTAACAAAATCAACAGGGGCCCCCTGGAGGTCAGGGCCCTGAACACATGACCTGCGTGCCCGGTTGGTAATTTAGTGACGTTACGCCTACTACAAGGTTTAGATAGCTGGCTAGACGACCTCACCTAGCAACCTACATTGTTTTGCTGACATGGGCTAATTGATTGACTGACATAACAAGTGGAAACTGCTGATGCACTACCCGACTGAGTTCCTTTTTGGTCTGGAGCCACCAAGCGGCCGCAGGGCCCTACACTCAGCGCATGGTCTGCGTATAGGAAAAGGCGGCTCTGGAGAGTGGGATGCGGAGAGGGAGAGGGGGATGGAAGAAGAGAAACAGAGGGGGAGGGAGGGAAGGAGAGAAGGTAGGTGATAGAGAGGGAGGTGAGGGAGAGGACGAGTGCGAGGTGGAGCGAAGGAGTGAGAGGTAGAGATGGAGAGGGGGAGTGAAGGAGAGGAACAGAGGGGGAGAGAGGGATGGAGAGAAGGTATGAGAAGGAAAGGAGAGCAAGGTTGAGAGAGAGAGGGAGGGAGGAGAGGAACAGAAGGGGAAGGAGGGACAGAGAGAAGGTGGAGAAGGAGAAGGGGAGCGAGGGGGAGAGAGAGTGAAATGGAAGGAGACCTGGTAGGGTGAGGTAGAGTGGCAGAGGGATATAAATAGAATTTGTGAAATAAGGTGAGACAGAGAGACGTGGGAGGGACTGGGAGAGAGCGAGATAAAATGGAAAGGAAATTGGAATGAGAGAGGGAAGGAGGGAGGGTAAGGAGAGTAACATGAATAGGCCTATAATTAGAAAGATCATGTATCAGTCTCCTGATCGTTCACCTCCTGTGACCTAACACTTAATCACACATGAGGAACAATTAGCACACACCTTATTATCTCTCAAATACATGCAGGACACACACACAAGCACATACGCACACACAAAAAATCTGGTAGCGTAGAGGTTAGGGAGGAGGGTCGCCTCCTCCCTAACCCCAGATCTGACAGGAAAATCTAGTGGTGAATGAATCTAAATACCATCTCCAGCCACTGTAGTCTTGAGTAAGGCACTCAACCACTAAAAGAATGGTTCCAGGAGTGCTGCACCGTGGCTGGCACTGTGGCTCCAAACCCTTGAATGTGTCTCCAGGGATTGTGTTGAAAAGCAAAAAAGCTACATTCTCTTTTATGGACAAATGGACAATAAAGTATTAATGGACAATATTTTTCTTCTTCTACACAAACATGCACACACTCTGACCAACACGCATGCCTGACGCACACACACACACACACACACACACACACACACACACACACACACACACACACACACACCACGCCACCATCTCACCTGGTCCCAAGGACAGAGGATCCCCCCGGAGAACATGAAGAGGTAACCCATGGCAACCAGACAGGCCCATATAAGGAGGGAGAAGAGGCGGAGCATGCGGTTGAAGACGGACTCTATGCAGACCAGGATGAAGATGGAGAGGAAGAGGAAGAGGGTGGTGGGCACGGTGATCAGGAACGCTAGGTGGTCCTCCATGTTCTGGAGAGAGAGAGGGAAAGAGAGAGGAAGGGAAGTAAAGAGAAGGAGAGAGGGAGGGAAAGGGGGAGGGAGGGAGAGACAGAGGGAGCGGACGGGGGAGAGAAGGGAGGGAAGTAAGACTAGGAGAGAAAAACGAGACAGAAGCTTTTTGTGTCCTCAATTCCTGAAGGAGACAGCTTCACACCGCCTCTCTCTCTCTCCTCCCCCCCTCAGAACTGTAAATAGCTCCTTCAAGCCTATAGAACCAAATGTGTGTGTGTGTGTGCATGTGTGTGTAAAAATTGGTTTTGGTTTTGTGTTCAATTCCCGTAGGGATCACATACACCTAGCCTATAAAAAATGTTTGCACTCATTGTACAGACAGACAGACAGACAGACAGACAGTCTGAGACCAGAGAAGGTGCTACTATGTCACTTCTATCCTCCCAGTGACAGTGATATGTCAGCATTTAAAACCTGTACAGCACTCTGTGACATCAGCTGAAGTAAGAAGGGCTTTATAAAAAATTTGAACACATGCCAACACACACATGCACGCACGCACACACGGTCTGCATTCATCACTGCTCTACTCATCATCACTAGCTATCAGACTCTATTAACATTTACATGACCCCCCCACCCTCACCCAGCCACTACCTGTGCATGTGTGTCTGTTTGCCTGCCTGCTTGTGTGTGTGTGTGTGTGTGTCTCCTCTCATCCACACACACACCCAGGTTAAAGGGACAGGTGTTGGGTAGCCTGATGGTGAGGTAGTGTAGTCAGAGGTCCATTAGCAGGGAGATCCCTCCAGATTCAAGTTGGCATTTGACGTTTTTGCAGGTCCCCAGGATGTCGGGAGGCGTCGTCAAAACCATCCACTGGAGCAAAAAAATGAAGCCCAGAGCTTGGATTTAACTCTAGGTCTATATAATGAGAGACTACAATTTAGACCACTGCACCATCCACAATGAATTAACAAAGCCAGTCTTAATCAATTGCTAAACTAAACCCTGGAGTTGTTTTTCTGAACTCAACCAATTGGAATTAATGATTTTCTGTTTTACTTAACCAAGTCGTAATTAATGCCTAAATCAAGGCAAGTCAAAACCGGCCACTAGGGGCAACAGTGAGCGCTAGTACAATCTAGTAAGCTTGGGTTTTGCTAGGGCATTGTGGACAGGGATGACGGTGTAATCCGAGGGTCTCATGTTCAATCCCAGTTATTGGCACTGAGGTGTAAAAAACCATTTGAAATTTGACGTTTGGAGAAACGTAGACAAATGTCTAATTTTGCAGTGAGACTGTGAGAGCTTGTTGCCTTTAGAGCTAGAGGCCAGATGGAGGTCAAGGCCTAATTCTCTGACATCCAGAGTACAGGGTCTGAATCAAATATTTACCCTTCCCTTCTGACCCTCTAAGAGTTGATCAATTATAGAACAATGCAGAAAACTCCATCATTTTCCAAGTGAAGAACATTTTGCATAAGCACATTGAGAGCCTAGAATGTCATCAGAAGTCCATTCATATGGTGATCCTGTGAACACGTCAGTAGAATACAGTCGATCATTCTGCAGTTCTATGATTTGTATTTCATGATTCTATGGTAGAATAGTGCTGTTCTGTGATGATTATATGGTAGAATACACTGGTGTTATAAGGTTCTATGATAGAATAGTGCTGTTCTGTGATGATTCTATGGTAGAATACACTGGTGCTCTCTGGTTCTATGGTAGAATAGTGCTGCTCTGTGATGATTCTATGGTAGAATACACTGGTGCTCCATGGTTCTATGGTAGAATAGTGCTGCTCTGTGATGATTCTATGGTAGAATACACTGGTGCTCCATGGTTCTATGGTAGAATAATGCTGTTCTGTGATGATTCTATGGTAGAATACACTGTTGCTCCATGGTTCTATGGTAGAATAATGCTGTTCTGTGATGATTCTATGGTAGAATACACTGGTGCTCCATGGTTCTATGGTAAAATAGTGCTGTTCTGTGATGATTCTATGGTAGAATAAACTGCTGCTCTCTGGTTCTATGGTAGAATAGTGCTGTTCTGTGATGATTATATGGTAGAATACACTGGTGCTCTCTGGTTCTATGGTAAAATAGTGCTGTTCTGTGATGATTCTATGGTAGAATACACTCGTGCTCTCTGGTTCTATGGTTGAATAGTGCTGTTCTGTAATGATTCTATGGTAGAATACACTGGTGCTCTCTGGTTCTATGGTAGAATAGTGTTGTTCTGTGATGATTCTATGGTAGAATACACTGGTGCTCTCTGGTTCTATGGTAGAATAGTGTTGTTCTGTGAGGATTCTATGGTAGAATACACTGGTGCTCTCTGGTTCTATGGTAGAATAGTGTTGTTCTGTGATGATTCTATGGTAGAACGCAGTAATGTTCTAATATGCTTCAATAAAGTTCTATTTGATATATATTTTTTGTCATTTAGCAGACGCTCTTATCCAGAGCGACTTACAGGAGCAATTAGGGTTAAGTGCCTTGCTCAAGGGCACAGACACCTAGTTGTCTTGGGGATTCGAACCAGCAACCTTTTGGTTACTGGTCCAATGCTCTTATCTTCTACTGCTAGGCTACCTGCCACCCCTCTATGGTCGAATAGACTGGTGCTCTATGTTTCTATTGCTAGAACACAAGGGTGGGGCGGCAGGTAGCCTAGTGGTTAGAGTGTTGGACTAGTGACCGAAAGGTTGCAAGATCAAATCCCGAAAAAAATCTGTCGTTCTGCCCCTGAACAAGGCAGTTAACCCATTGTTCCTAGGCCGTCATTGAAAATAAGAATTTGTTCTTAACTGACTTGCCTAGTAAAATAAAGGTAAAATAAAAAACCCACAAGGTGTATAAACAAGAAATATGAATAAAATATGATAATAGATACAAAAATGTGAAGAACATAAATCATGTATGTATTCTACCATAGGACAGTATGCAAGTGTCTGTGCATGGACAAGGCAGTTAACCCACTATTCCTAGGCTGTCATTGAAAATAAGAATTTGCTCTTAGTCAGGCTCCCCCCTCTCTGTGTTTCATAATTCACAAGAGGCTGAATGTATCGCACCGGAGAAAGCATCCCAGCAAGTGAAACAGTGCCCCTCTGTATGTGCAGGCCATCTTTCTGAAGCTATCTGGTCATAAAGAGTATGACATTGTTGCTGCCCATAGCATTGAATGAATTGCAGGGGAAGCCAGAAAGCATTTGGCCTCCCTTAATAAAAAAAGTATACAAAATTTGTGAGATCCTGGCACACCAAAAAAAAAAAAGTGTCAAGGGAAGCCAGCTTGGATTGTTGCATCTAGTTGTGTTCCTAAATTAGCCATGGATGGATATAGGGATTTGGACTTTTGGTTTGACTTAATTCTACGTACTGGCCAATGTTTATAAAGGCGATTATGATCCAACCATTAATTCATACATTGTACCCCTGGCCTGAGAGGATGGAAGTTCAATATGTAGCTAGATGTAGAAGGCTAATGTTAACTAGCTAGTCTGGCGCATCGTTGCCTATGAAAAGAAGTTAGGCTAGCAAGCAAGCATTTTAGCCAGGTAGCCTAGGATAACAAAAAATAAAAGCTTGTACTGTATGACAGAGTCACAGACCGTTTCGACAACATGAAAGAGAGGAGGATGGCGTTTCTCTAGTAGGGTTATTTTTCTTCTTGCATGAACACGCACACAGAAATCAGAACCATGGACAGCCACTATCATATTTAGTTTACGTTGATTGGACTAAATTGTTTTTGGTATCTTTTAGTTGTCACTGTATTAAACTAAGCAGAGGTGATTTGATTATGTTGAAATGTTGCAGGAATAGTGGAGGCAGCTGCTGTTTTCTTTGCGACTTGCGGTAACTCTCTGTGGTTCTAAATCAATAGTTGTTTAGTGATCCGAAAATGTCAGAAACATTAACTTGCTTAACCATGCTGTAGGTCATGTAACTGTCTGTTACATTCAATATGCTTTGTGGACTTCACTGGATAGAGGTTGCTCTCCAGTTTTGTGAAAAACAAGGTGTGCTTGAGTTTATTCTGTCACTGTGTCTTCTTATTGTCTCGTTCTTTAGGCCTATATATCACGGTTGCAAGGCATATGAATTAACAGGTTATAGAGCAAACAATCCAATTAGCACAACACATAGGTTGTAAAATTGCTTTTTTTCTGGCTTCCCCAGTGATTTTACCCACGCACTGCTATTGACACACAAACACACACTCATACAAGCAAACACACATGCTTGCAGGAACCCACGTGTACACACACATACACATGCACACGCACATAAACACACAAACCGAACTGCTCATCTCTTACCGGTCTGTAACTAAATAACTGAATAGTCCTGCTCTTTCACCACTTTAGTGCTCTCACTAAGCCTATCTGTGGTGAAAACTCATGCCATTTTCACATTTCATACTGTTAACTATTTAAAACCATTTACAGCTATTTAAGCCTATTTCCCAGGCAGGATAAAGAGAGAGGCGGGAGGTTATCAGCTGCCGTTCTCTACAAGAACAATTACCTCCCTTTTACCTCAGACTGGCTGAATCCACCTTTATAAAAGGGGGAAGAGGGGGGGAACATAATGTCAGTCAGCAAGGGGGAAGGGTGTGTGTGCATGCGTACCGCCATATGTGTGTGTGTGTATATGAATAGCATGTGTAGCATGATTTATAAAAAAAAATATGCAATTTCCATGTTTTCTGAAAGTCTTGAATATTTATCCTACACGTGATGCAAATTATTAGACATATCTCTCCTCTCTCTCCCTGTCATGTTTAATGGACAGCCACCATTGTATTGCCTAGAGCGTTCTATTCTAGAAGTGTTACAACATGACTGTGTGAAGTGTGAAAGTGTCAGAGTGTTAAGAGTGCCACAGTCTGTGTGTGTGTGTGTGTGTGTGTGTGTGTGTGTGTGTGTGTGTGTGTGTGTGTGTGTGTGTGTGTGTGTGTGTGTGTGTGTGTGTGTGTGTGTGTGTGTGTGTGTGTGTGTGTGTGCGTGCGTGCGTGCGTGTGTGCGTGTGTCTGTGTGTGCGTGTGTCTGTGTGTGCGTGTGTGCATACGTGCGCGTGTTTGACGGTGTGTGAAGTGTGAAGACAAGTGTGTGAAGAAGACTATCACAGATCAGTCTCTTCCTAGGATATCTTGGAATAGAGACAGAGGCTGCAGCAACATCAACAACAACAGAAGTGTCCAGACTAATGTTGCGGGGGTCAGCTGTTTGTTCACCCGCATCCACCCGCGATTGCTAATAATCCATCCACAAGCGTCCGACTATCAGCGACTACAGTGGGGCAAAAAAGTATTTAGTCAGCCACCAATTGTGCAAGTTCTCTCACTTAAAAAGATGAGAGAGGCCTGTAATTTTCATCATAGGTACACTTCAACTATGACAGAC
>QNTS01000773.1:153640-179149 GCA_003317085.1 Hucho hucho | reverse complement strand
CCCCCCCCCCCCCCAAACAAGACTCAGAGGGCAGAAGGTGGAGATGGACGGCTGTCTGAGAGAGCTGCTCTACGGTCTGAGGTGAGAGAACTTAAATTGGCACACATGGCACTGAAGGAGGAGGTGACAAATCTGAGGTGTGACAGAGAGCAGGACACTCCCCTAGAGAACCAGCAGAACAGCCCACCTCAGACAACACAGGACCCACCAACCCAACAGACCCAATCCCCTCCTAACAGCCCCCCTGTCAGCTTTCTTGACAACCCCCACACATCCACTGAGGACACACAAAAGCCAGAGGATTAACTTTTTCCCAACCTCAAAGTTGCTAAACTCTGGTGCCCAAACACTAGGCATGCCCTGGTACTGTTGTCAGAGGACAGACTAGTGTCCCCCAGCCACATCATAATTCACACGGGCACAAATGACCTGAGGGCCTAGTAGGAAAGGGTGGCCACAGCACTCAAGGGAGTGATTGAAAAAGCTTCTCCCACTTTGCCCAACGCACAAGTGGTTATCTCCACCCTGCTACCACGAAAATACATTCACCTTGCCACCATACAGAGGGTGAACATAAGCATTTCCAGGGACGGTGCCTCAAAACATAATGTCTACCTGGCCCTCCCAGACCTGCAAGACCCCCTCCTAAAGGAACTGCCCCCAAGAGAAGCCACGCCAAGAGGACCTACACCCAGACCACAGCATCACCACCCACACCCCAACCAGCTAAGACCATCCCAAGCAAACACTGGCCACACCCTATATAGCCCCCCCCATATCAGACCTATGCCCCTTCTGCCCACCCCATGCCCCCCGCGGCAAGGACCTCAACATGACAGCAGGACATATGCCCAGGCCATGAGCAGAGCAACAGGCCCAACCCCCACTATTACACCCGCCCAAGCCCCATCCTGCGACCTAAGAGGTATGTATCAGATGCTCAACATGCTCTGCTCACACCTACTGTAATGGTCCGGGCCTAAACCACACAAAAACAACACTAGACACTATGAAACACAAAGCTTTTACTATCTTATCCTGGAATATACAAGGTCTGAGGTCATCTGCCTTTGACCTAAAGAGCAGGAACCCAGACTTCATCAAAATACAGATATTGTCATCCTACAAGAAACATGGTATAAAGGAGACGGACCCACTGGTTGCCCTCTAAGTTACAGAGAGCTGGTAGCCCCATCCACCAAACTACCAGGTATGAAACAGGGAAGAGACTCAGGGGGTATGCTAATTTGGTATAGAGCAGACCTAACCCACTCTATTAAATTAGTCAAAACAGGAACATTTTACATCTGACTAGAAATTAATGAGGAAAGTATCTCAACAGAGAAAAATGTCTTCATGTGTAATACCTGAATCCCCATACTTTAACGATGACAGCTTCTCCATCCTAGAGGGGGAGATCAACAATGTCCAGGCCCAGGGACATGTACTAGTCTGTGGTGGTCTAAATGCCAGAACTGGACAAGAACCTGTCACCCTCAGCACACAGGAGGACAAATACCTACCTGGAGGTGACAGCATTCCATCCCCCATATGCCCCCCTAGACACAACTATGACAACATAACCAACAAAAATGGGTCACAACTCCTGCAGTTCTGTCGAACGCTGGGAATGTACATAGTCAATGGTAGGCTTTGAGGAGACTGCTTTGGTAGGTACACCGACACCTATAAAACATATACATGATCAAATACACATCTTAGAATCAACTATTAAAGACTACCAGAACCCACTGGATTCTCCAATCACATTAAATGACTTTAAACTTCTGGCCATCAGAACTGGGATTACTCACCTCAAATTTGAAGAGGATTTCTTCTTCAATGAGTCGGACGTGAGGGATATACTACAGACACCCGACCAGGCCCAGATCCCCGTCATTCGCTGGAAAAGGAAATGTAGGTTTCAGGGAAAGAGATCAGAATGTCTTGTGAGGATCAGGCGACGAGTGGCTAATCTGCCGTTGCCTTCCGTTCTGCTAGCTAACGTTCAATCACTGGAAAATAAATGGGACGAACTGAAAGCACGTATATCCTACCAACGGGACATTAAAAATTGTAATATCTTATGTTTCACCGAGTCGTGGCTGAACGACGACATTAAGAACATACAGCTGGCGGGTTATACACTATATCGGCAGGACAGAACAGCAGCCTCTGGTAAGACACAGGGCAGGGGCCTATGAATATTTGTAAACAATAGCTGGTGCACGATATCTAAGGAAGTCTAAAGGTTTTGTTCGCCTGAGGTAGAGTATCTCATGATAAGCTGTAGACCACACTATCTACCTAGAGTGTTTTCATCTGTATTTTTCATAGCTGTCTACATACCACCACAGACCGAGGCTGGCACTAAAACTGAACGTAATGAGCTGTATTCCGCCATAAGCAAACAGGAAAACAATCATCCAGAGGCGGCGCTCATAGTGGCCGGGGACTTTAATGCAGGGAAACTTAAATCAGTTTTACCTCATTTCTATCAGCATGTTAAATGTGCAACCAGAGAGAAAATAAATCTAGACCACCTTTACTCCACACACCAAGATGCTTACAAAGCTCTCCCTCACCCTCCATTTGGTAAATCTGACCATAACTCTATCCTCCTGATTCCTGCTTACAAGCAAAAAATTCAAGCAGGAAGCACCAGTGACTAAATAAAAAAGTGGTCAGATGAAGCAGGTGCTAAACTACAGGACTGTTTTGCTAGCACAGACTGGAATATGTTCCAGGATTCTTCTGATGGTATTGAGGAGTACACCACATCAGTCACTGGCTTTATTAATAAGTGCATTGAGGATGTCGTCCCCACAGTGACTGTACGCACACACCCCAACCAGAAGACATGGATTACAGACAACATTCACACTGAGCTAAAGGGTAGAGCTGCCACTTTCAAGGAGCAGGACTCTAACCCGGAAGCTTATAAGAAATCCCACTATGCCCTCAGACGAACCATCAAACAGGCAAAGCGTCAATACAGGACTAAGATCGAATCATACTACACCAGCTCCGATGCTCGTCGGATGTGGCAGGGTTTGCAAACTACTACAGACTACAAAAGGGAAGCACACTCGAGAGCTGCCCAGTGACACGAGTCTACCAGACGTAGACTACCAGACGTAGACTAAATAACTTCTAAGCTCACTTCGAGGTAAGTAACACTGAAACATGCATGAGAGCATCTGCTGTTCCAGACAACTGTGTGAGCACGCTCTCCACAGCCGATGTGAGTAAGACTTTCAAACTCACAAGGCCGCTGGGCCAGATGGATTAACAGGACATGTACTCCGAGCATGCGCTGACCAACTGGCAAGTGTCTTCACTGACATTTTCAACCTCTCCCTGTCTGAGTCTGTAATATCAACATGTTTCAAGCAGACCACCATAGTCCCTGTGGCCAAGAGCACTAAGGTAACCTGCCTAAATGACTACAGACCCGTATCACTCACGTCTGTAGACATGAAATGCATTGAAATGCTGGTCTTGGCTCACATCAACACCATTATCCCAGAAATCCTAGACCCACTCCAATTTTCATACCGCACCAACATATCCACAGATGATGCGATCTCTATTGCACTCCACACTGCCCTTTCCCACCTGGACAGAAGGAACACCTATGTGAGAATGCTATTCATTGACCCTCACCACCTGGGGGCGGCCGGTTAGGAAGTCCAGGACCCAGTTGCACAGGGTGGGGTTGAGACCTAGAGCTTAATGTCGAGTTTGGAGGGTACTATGGTGTTAAACGCTGAGCTGTAGTCAATGAACAGCATTCTTACATAGGTATTCCTCTTGTCCAGATGGGTTAGGGCAGTTTGCAGTGTGAATGCGTCGTCTGTGGACCTATTGGGGCGGTAAGCAAATTGGAGTGGGTCTAGGGTGTCAGGTAGGGTGGAGGTGATATGATGACTAGTCTTGACTAGTCTCTCAAAGCACTTCATTATGACGGAAGTGAGTGCTACGGGGCGATAGTCATTTAGCTCAGTTACCTTAGCTTTCTTGGGAATAGGAACAATGGTGGCCCTCTTGAAGCACGTGGGAACAGCAGACTGGGATAAGGATTGATTGAATATGTCCGTAAACACACCAGCCAGCTGCTCTGCGCATGCTCTGGGCCGGCAGCCCTGCGAGGGTTAACACGTTTAAATGTTTTACTCACGTTGGCTGCAGTGAAGGAGAGCCCGCAGGTTTTGGTAGCGGGCCGTGTCGGTGGCACTGTATTGTCCTCAAAGCGAGCAAAGAAGTTGTTTAGTTTGTCTGGGAGCAAGACATCGTGGTCCACGATGGGGCTGGTTTTCTTTTTCTAGTCCGTGATTGACTGTAGACCCTGCCACATACCTCTCGTGTCTGAGCCGTTGAATTGCGACTCTACTTTGTCTCTATACTGACGCTTAGCTTGTTTGATTGCCTTGCGGAGGGAATAGCTACACTGTTTGTATTCAGTCATGTTTCCGGTCGCATTGTCCTGATTAAAAGCAGTGGTTCGCGCTTTCAGTTTAGCGCGAATGCTGCCATCAATCCACGGTTTTTGGTTGGGGAAGGTTTTATCAGTCGCTGTTGGTACAACATCAGCGATGCACTTGCTAATAAACTCGCTCACCGAATCAGCATATTCATCAATGTTATTGTCCGACGCTTTGCGGAACATATCCCAGTCCACGTGATCGAAGAAATCTTGAAGCGTGGAATCAGATTGATCGGACCAGCGTTGAACAGACCTGAGCACGGGCGTTTCCTGTTTTAGTTTCTGTCTATAGGCTGGGAGCAACAAAATTGAGTCGTGGTCAGACTTACGGAAAGGGGGTGAGGGAGGGCTCTGTATGCGTTGCGGAAGTAAAAATAACGATGATCCAGGATTTTGCGAGCCCAGGTAGCGCATTCGATATGCTGATAAAATTTAGGGATCCTTGTTTTCAGATTAGCCTTGTTAAAATTCCCAGCTACAATGAATGCAGCCTCAGGATATGTGGTTTCCAGTTTGCATAGAGTCCAATGAACTTCTTTCAGGGCCGTCGATGTGTCTGCTTGGGGGGGATATACGCGACTATGATTATAATCAAAGAGAATTCTCTTGGTAGATAATGCGGTCGGCATTTGATTGTAAGGAATTCTAGGTCAGGTGAACAAAAGGACTTGAGTTCCTGTATGTTGTCATGATAACACAACGTCTCGTTAATCATAAGGCATACACCCCCGCCCTTCTTCTTACCAGAGAGATGTTTGTTTCTGTCGACGCGATGCGTGAAGAAACCAGGTGGCTGTACCGAATCTGATAACGTATCCCGAGTGAGCCATGTTTCCGTGAAGCAAAGAACGTTACAGTCTCTGATGTCTCTCTGGAAGGCAACTCTTGCTCGGATTTCGTCTACCTTGTTGTCAAGTGACTGGACATTGGCGAGTTGTATACTCGGTAGCGGTGCGCGATGTGCCCTTCTACGGAGCCTGACGTGAAGACCGCTCCGTCTGCCTCTTCGGCGGCGCCGTTGTTTTGGGTCGCCGGCTGGGATCCGATCCATTGTCCTGGGTGGTGGGCCAAACAGAGGATCCGCTTCGGGAAAGTCGTATTCCTGGTCGTAATGTTGGTAAGTTGACGCTGTTCTTATATCCAATAGTTACTCCCGGCTGTATGTAATAAAACTTGAGATTTCCTGGGGTAACAATGTAAGAAATAATACATAAAAAAACAAAATACTGCATAGTTTCCTAAGAACGCGAAGCGAGGCGGCCATTTCTGTCGGCGCCGGATGTTCACAGGAGTGATGGTTGCTGATAATGGGCCTCTGTACGCCTATGTAGATATTCCCTTAAAAAAATCTGCCGTTTCCAGCTACAATAGTCATTTACAACATGAACAATGTCTACACTGTATTTCTGATCAATTTGATGTTATTTTAAAACAAGGACATTTCTAAGTGACCCCAAACTTTTGAACGGTAGTGTATATATCAACGAATTGGCGAGGGAACTAGAACAGTTTACAGCACCCGACCTCACCTTACTAGAATCTGAAGTCAAATGTCTACTGTTTGCTGATGATCTGGTGCTTCTGTCCCAAAGCAAGAAGGGTCTACAGCAGCACCTAGATCTTCTGCACAGATTCTGTCAGACCTGGGCCCTGACAGTAAATCTCAGTAAGACAAAAATAATAGTGTTCCAAAAAAGGTCCAGTTGCCAGGACCACGAATACAAATTCCATCTCGACACCGTTGCCCTAGAGCACACAAAAAACTACACACACCTCGGCATAAACATCAGTGCCACACGTAATTTACACAAAGCTGTGAACGATCTGAGAGACAAGGCAATAAGGGCCTTCTATGCCATCAAAAGGAACATAACATTTGACATACCAATTAGGATCTGGCTAAAAATACTTGAATCAGTTATAGAACCCATTGCCCTTTATGGTTGTGAGGTCTGGGGTTCGCTCACCAACCAAGAATTCACAAAATGGGACGAACACCAAATTGAGACTCTGCATGCAGAATTCTGCCAAAAAATCCTCTCTGTACAACTTAAAACACCAAATAATGCATGTAGAGCAGAATTAGGCCGATACCCGCTAATTATCAAAATCCAGAATAGAGCTGTTAAATTCTACAACTACCTAAAAGTAAGCGATTCCCAAACCTTCCATAACAAAGCCATCACCTACAGAGAAATGAACTTGGAGAAGAGCCACCTAAGCAAGCTGGTCCTGGGGCTTTGTTCACAAACACAAACAGACCCCACAGAGCCCCAGGACAGCAACACAATTAGACCCAACCAAATTATAATTACTTGACACATTGGAAAGAATTTACAAAAAAACAGAGTAAACTGGAATGATATGTGGTCCTAAACAGAGAGTACACAGTGGCAGAATACCTGACCACTGTGACTGACCCAAAATTAAGGAAATCGTTGACTATGTACAGACTCAGTGAGCATAGCCTTGCTATTGAGAAAGGCCATCGAAGGCAGACCTGGCTCTCATTTTGTGTGCACACTGCCCACAAAATGAGGTGGAAACTGAGCTGCACTTCCTAACCTCCTGCCAAATGTATGACCATAGAGACACATATTTCCCTCAGATTACACAGACTCGAAAACAAATCTAATTTTGATAAACTCCCATATCTATTGGGTGAAATACCACAGTGTGCAATCACAGCAGCAATATTTGTGACCTGTTGCCACAAGAAAAGGGCAACCAGTGAAGAACAAACACCATTGCAAATACAACCTATATTTATGTTTATTTATTTTCTCTTTTGTACTTTCACCATTTGTACATCGTTACAACACTGTATATATAGATATGACATTTGAAATGTCTTTATTCTTTTTGAACTTTTGTGAATGTAATGTTTACTGTTCACATTTTATTGTTTACTGTTCACTTTTGTTTATTATCTATTTCACTTGCTTTGGCAATGTAAACATATGCTTCCCATGCCAATAAAGCCCTTAAATTGAATTAAGATAGAGAGATGATACATCCCCCCACATTTGTAAAGTGCCATTATACTGGAGGATGTGTTAAAACCTTAGGTGTTGATCTAACCTCATCTCCTCTGCACGCACACACGCACACACACACACACACACACACACACACAGCCGTACTTGTGCTAGTTACACATACTCCAACCATCATGCTGGAGGGTGCTGTGACAAAATTAGCACCCCGTAACAACGTGTGTTCTGTTTAGGAAGTAAGTTCAGTGTTTTTCACAGCGCTCTCATTCTGTCACTACAGCAGCAGTGGGTACAACAGGGGAGCAGGTGTTTTGCATACAGAGTGATATAAGTAAAGAGAATAGTCAATTAAAACAGTAAAATATGAATGTGCTTATCCACTGTCACATAGCTTCTACAAAAGTAGGTGGCATACTTACTATTGTTTACTTTCTACTGAACATATTTTATTGCAGCATGAGGCATTCTTTTTTCTCTCTCTTCTTTTCTCTCCCTCGCGCACACTCTCTCTCTTTCAAAAGAAGGAATTAAGTAATGAAATTCTATTACATTGCTCTTTGCAAATATCAGCAAAAACCTGGGTTTCAATTCTTGAAAGAGCAAAACTGGGGTTCTACTCTCTCATCACTGTCCTTTCTTCCAATTCTCTCTCCTCCTGCCCCTCCGTATCCCTCTCTCTCCCTCTCTGATTTAATTGTAAATGCAGTGAAGCGCTGGACAGGCTAGTGCCCTTCTCTGACAGATCTACTCCCCCAACCTGTCACACACACACTATTCCCTCAGACGCAGGCCGGTGGGTCTGGTGGAACTAATCTTTCAAGTGTAATTTAAAGTGTTTGATAGAGGAAAGGAGGGAGTTGATTTGGAGGGATGAGGAGGAGGAGTGAAAGAAGAGACTATGGAGGTGAGGTTGAAACTGGGTTATTCTGGACAGAGTGCAGTGAGAGGAGAGGGGCAGCGAGGAGATGAGAAAGAGGGAGGAAGGAAACAGAGGGTGAAGGAAGAAGATTTTAACTAAAGAGTAGTTTTAACATGGTTTTATTGTTATATAATTTAAATAACGGAGACAGAGCCAGAGAGACTATACAATACATCAAATGTGAGTGTGTGCATGTGTGTGTGCACGTGTGTGTTCGTGTGTCTTACGACACGCTCGAGATGAGTGCTGCAGTGTTAATCAGGGATTGTTAAGCCAGTCAACTAATCAGGCTTTTAATGATGGGATGTCGTACAGGGAGATTTTCTGTCGTTGTCTGAAGCAGCTCAGTAAGAACATGCTGCTGGGCTCTCAGATACACACAGACACTTCAATTCACATCAATGAAGTCGGTTTATTCATTTGTTAGTTAATTTGTTCTTACTCGCTGAACCTGCTTCGTTCCTATGTGAAACATAAGGTTTTCACGAGAGAGTGCCACTGCTGCCAATCTTTTGGGATTGTTTTCCTTGACAGGCCCAGTTCTTCATCTACTTCTCCCTAGTCCTTTGCCAGGTTTCTTTGGGCAGTCAGCCACGCTTCCTTATCCCATCTGCTGTCCATCTGGGGCTGTCTTTGTGAGTGCAGTATAAGAACAACTTTATTGTCTTGGACACAGTGCTGCTTAGGGTTTCAAATTTCTGTTAACTTTCTCAAAAAGACCAGTATTCCCAGAAGCAGGAAATCTGGAATCCTCCAAAACAGCATTTCTGGAAAACCTGGGGATATGGGGGACATTTCCTGAATTTAGTATAAAAACATGAATAACATCTGACACAGCAACATCTGACTGAAAAACTATCGACTTGGAGCCAACCCCTAACTCAGACATTGGGCTGTGCCAACCGACAGTGGGCAGAGACAGACATATCCAGTGCCTTCAGAAAATATTCACACCCCTTGATTTTGCCACATTTTGTTGTGTTACAGCCTGAATTTAAAATTGATTCAAATTATATTTTTTGTCACTGGCCTCCACACAATAACCTCCAATGTCAAAGTGGAATTATGTTTTAGGACATTTTTTTTTACAAATTAATACAAAAATGAAGAGCTGAAATATCTTGTGTCAACAAGTATTCAACCCCTTCGTTATGGCAAGCCTAAATAAGTTCAGGAATAAAAATGTACTTAACAAGTCAGATAATAAGTTGCATGGACTCACTCTGTGTGATAATAGTGTTACCATGATTTTTTTTATGAGTACCTCATCTCTGTACCCCAGACATATTTTTATATTTATATGCTCCCTCAGTAGAGCAGTGAATTTCAAACACAGATTGAACCACAAAGACCAGGGAGCTTTTCCAGTTCCTCGCAAAAAAGGACACCTATTGGCAGATTAAAACATTTAAAATGTTCAATAAAAAGCAGACATTGAATATCCCTTTGAACATGGTGAAATTATGAATGACACTTTAGATGGTGTATCGATACACAGTCACAACAAAGATACAGGCCTCCTTCCTAACTTTGCCAGAGGAAGGAAGGAAACCGCTCAGGGATTTCACCATGAGACAAATGGTGACTTTAAAACAGTTGCAGAGTTTAATGGCTGTGACAGGAGAAAACTGAGGATGGATCAACAACATTGTAGTTACTCCACAATACTAACCGAATTGACAGAGTGAAAAGAAGGAAGCCTGTACATTATTAAAATATTCCAAAACATGCATCCTGTTTGCAATAAGGCACTAAAGTAATATTGCAAAACATGTGGCAAAGCAATTCACTTTTTGTTCTAAATACAAACTTATGTTTGGGGAAAATCCAATATAACACATTACTGAGTACCACTCTCCATATTTTCAAGCAGTGGTGGCTGCATCATGTTATGGGTACGCTTGTAATCGTTAAGGAGTTTTTCAGGATAAAAAAAAAAGAAACGGAATGGAGCTAAGCACAAGCAACATCCTAGAGGAAAACCTGGTTCAGTCTGCTTTCCGCCAGACACTGGGAGATTTCATCCCCTTTCAGCAGGACAATAACCTAAAACAAAAGGCCAAATCTACGCTGGAGTTGCTTACCAAGAAGACAGTGAATGTTCCTGAGTGGCCGAGTTACAGTTTTGACTTAAATCTGCTTGAAAGTCTATGGAAAAACTTGAAATGGTTGTCTAGCAATGATCATCAACCAATTTGACAGAGCTTGAAGAATTTTGAAAATAATAAAAATGGGCAAATATTGTACAATCCAGGTGTGCAAAGCTCTTAGAGACTTACCCAGAATGACTTACAGCTGTAATAGCTGCCAGGTGATTCTAACATGTATTGACTCAGGGGTGTGAAAGCTATATTTCATTCTCAATAAATCTGCTAAAATGTCTAAAAACATGTATTCACGGTCATTATGGGGTATTGTGTGTAGAAACATATTTATCCATTTTGAATTCAGGCTGTAACACAACAACATGTGGAATAAGTCAAGGGGTATGAATAGTTTCTGAAGGCACTGTACGTGAACAGAAGGCAGGCTGGCACAGGACTGTCATGCCATTTCCAATATTTATCCCAGTCTTGGATCGGTGACAAAACATTGCTTTCCCAAGGATCTATTCACTGTGTGTATTTGGCATGGATAGTTGACAGATACTGTTTGTATTTGTGATGGAAATATGACAACACTTTTTGGGGAGAGGAGAAACATGACAAATGTCTCTCTCGCCCTCTCTCCCTCCTCTCTCCCTCCCCAATGTTATTACCTAGAGGTGCTCAGTCTTATCTGAGAGCCTTTGATTCTCTTCTCCCTTTCTTCTCTTTCGAGTCATCTCTCTCTCCCCATCCATCCCTCCCTCCCTCCCTCCTCCTCATCCCTCTCTCTGAACACTAATCCAGATGAGAAACCCTTATAGGCCGGCTACTTTACAACGCAGAGGCATCTCTCATTCTCCATCTCTCATTCTCCATCTCTCCCGTTCAGCCTCTACTTCCTTCGCTCTCCCTCTGGAAAATTATTCAGCTCAGAAACGTAATAAGAGAACACACTTATCATATTTATTTTCATTTAAAAGCCTTTGTAATTGGGTAAGGAGGGCAAGGGAGTGTCAGAGAGAGAGAGGGTGGGGAGGGAGAGAGAGAGATCAATATAAAACAGAAACACAGACAGACACAAACAACATGGACACATACCTATTGTCAGGCAGGTATCTCAACACAATGCTGCCCATTCCAGTGGAAACAAAGAGGAGAAAAACATATAAAACACTTACAGTACTAGTAGAAACATTAATGGGCCAACAGCCAAACATTAGACACAGATCATGGCTTTCAGTTGAGGCTCAACATGCACCTACAGTCAGTGCCTAGTGAAATTCTACACACCCCTCCCACTGGGCAAAGATGTCTATTCCACGTTGGTTCAACGTCATTTCATTGAAATTATGTGGAAACAACGTTCATTCAACTAGTCTTCACATTTTGCTGCCTTAAAATTATATAAAAAATATATTAAATTGGTTTTTCTTCCTATCGATGTACAACAACCTTTAAAAAATGAAAGACAAATTATGTAAAATTTTCCAAATATATATATATTTTTTAAATGAATATGTCTTTATTGCGTATGTCTTCACACCCAAGAGTAAATACTTGATGGAAAGCACCTTTGGGAGCCATTACAGCTGTGAAACATTTTGAATAAGCGTCGACCAACTTTGGACAACTCTTAGGGTAACACACAAAAACATTGTTTTTGTCAACATTGCTCAAGCTTAGTATATTTGGTTGGGAGTCATTGACGTCAGGACAGAGACAGGAGCATCCAGGTACATCCACCTATTGGAAACTGTCCTGCTGAAAAATAAAACTGTATGCCAAGGTTAGGTATTAAGAAGCCTGAGGCAGGGTTTCCTCAACATTTTTATCTGGACTTTGCTCCTTTCATATTTCTTTTGATCCTGACAAACTCCCCTGTCCTTGCCGGTAACAAGCATAACATGATGTTGCCTCCACAATACTTGAAAATACAGAGGATCAACAACGATGCATTCACTCCACTGGCCTGTATGAAAAATGTAAAAGAATGAATCCTGTGTTTAAAAAAATCCACTCTGTTTGCAACAAGGCTGATAAAGTAATTGTCCGGTGTTTCCAGATTTCTATGAATTATGACCTATAATTAATTACTATGAGGATAACACTACAGTTTTCTTACCCAAAAATTATGAAGTATGTTAAAAATCAGCTTTTCTGTGTTGAAATGGTGTGGGCATACCCCAACAACAGAACGTGGGCGTATACGGTCATTACAAATATTAATGCAAGTAGACCGCTAATTGGCCAGCTCATCGTGCAGGGGATAATGACATCATCTATGAGGAAAGCATTTTTGAAACTTCTGTTTAAGATTCAAGTTTGAGGTGGAGTTTAAGTGTTTAATTTTCTTCAATTTATGCTTTGGCCACAAATAAGAGTATAGGATGAGTCAATAACATTATTTGGTTATGGGTTAACAGAATATGAGCTATTAAATAATGTGAGACTTTCACTGGACAGTTACTTTAAAAGGTCCAATGTAGCCATTATTATCTCAATATCAAATTAAGTACCTTATTGTGACTTGGGTTACAGGTAGCCTAGTGGTTAAGAGCGTTGGGCCAATAACCAAAAGGTTGCTGGTTCAAATTGCCGAGCCAACTAGGTGAAAAATATGTTGATGTGCCCTTGAGCAAGGCAGTTAACCCTAGCTGTTTTGGACAAGTGTCTACACGTTGTTTAATGACATTGTTCAATTAAAATGGTCAACAACAACAACAACAACGCTCCTTTGCAAAGAGCAATTTCTCAAGCAAGAATTTTGCTAGCTGTCTGGGAGTGGTCTGAGTGGGGAGGGGAAAACTGAAAAACTAGCTGAGAGGTTGGAAGTGTCTTTCTTATTGGTCTATTAACTAATTTACCACCTGGTGAGGCAGAGTGAGGCCAAAACTCCTTCCCACCAAAACAGGCTGAAATTGGACGAAATTAAAAACTACAGGCTAGTTTTTAATTTGCTATGCTATGCTAGTCACCAACAGGGACTGAGGAGTTTGTCAAGATAAAAACAAAACATGGAAGGAGCAAAGCCCGGATTTAGTTTATTAGGATCCAAATTAGCTACTGGAAATGCAGCAGCTATTCTTCCTGGGGTCCACATAAAACGTACAAATACTGTGCATAACAAAGTACAGAACAGTTATAGAAGGGTTATATTGGAAAGACACAAAAAAAATACTATTTACACACTATTCATACATACACATTCATATACACTACTGTTCAAAAGATTGGGGTCACTTAGAAATGTCCTTGTTTTTGAAAGAAAAGCAATTTTTTGTCCATTAAAATAACATCAAATTGATCCGAAATACAGTGTAGACATTGTTAATGTTGTAAAGGACTATTACAGCTGGAAATGGCAGATTTTTTTATGTATTATCTACATAGGCGTACAGAGTCCCATTATCAGCAACCATCACTCCTGTGTTCCAATGGCACGTTGTGTTAGCTAATCCAAGTTATCATTTTAAAAAGGCTAATTGATCATTAGAAAATCGTTTTGAAAATATGTTAGCATTGCTGAAAACTGTTTCCTGATTAATGAAGCAATAAAACTGGCCTTCTTTATACTAGTTGAGTATCTGGAGCATCAGCATTTATGGGTTCGATTACAGGCTCAAAATGTCCAGAAACAAATAACTTTCTTCTGAAACTCGTCAGAGAGGAGTGGGAGGGCCCCGGTGCACAACTGAGCAATGATGATGCTCCAGATAATCAACTAGTATAAAGAAGGCCAGTTTTATTGCTTCTTTAATCCGAACAACAGTTTTCAGCTGTGCTAACATAATTGCAAAAGGGTTTTTTAATGATCAATTAGTCTTTTAAAATGATCAACTTGGATTAGCTAACACAACATGCCATTGGAACACAGGAGTGATGGTTGCTGATAATGGGACTGTATGCCTATGTAGATATTCCATAAAATAAATCTGCTGTTTCCAGCTACAATAGTTATTTACAACATTAACAATGTCTACACTGTATTTCGGATCAATTTGATTTTAATTTGCAAAATAATTAGCTTTTCTTTCAAAAACAAGGACATTTCTAAGTGACCCCAAACTTTTGAACGGTAGTGTATATGAATGTGTATGTATGAATAGTGTGCGTGAATAGTACTTTTGGTGTCTTTCCAATATAACGCTTCTAGAACTGTTCTGTACTTTGTCATGCAAACATTTGAACGGTAGTGTATACAGTACAGTTCAAATATATTTTTAGAGAGAGAGGCGCTGTGATACAATACGTTATGTTTTTTTAAGCTAAACTTGCTATGATGACATGGTTCTATACATAACTGAGTGAAGTATTACATCTATTTTTGGTTTGGGTGTGGTGTCTGGCGGGGTGTTTGTCTGTTTGAAGTGTATGCAAATAGATTATACAAGTGGTTAGGCATTTTCAACATTCAAATGTTTCTTAAAAAGACTAGAAGAGAAGTAGTCAATTTCTCCTCAGCCCTCAAACATGAAAGCCTATTATGCATGTTGTTGATATTAGTATTGTGTGTGCAGTTAAGGGCAAGGCATGCTGCTCTGTTTTGAGCCAGCTGCAGCTTTGCTAGGTCTTTATTTACTGCACCTGACTATATTACCAGACAGGAAAACCCACCTCAGTAAGTTGTGTAGATCAGTAGGAAAAACATCTTATTTATTCCCTTTTGAGATTCAATTTGAAAAAGGCAGCAAAATGTGAAGACTGCAAGGGGTAGGTAGACTTACACTAGTGACTATTTTCTTGGCCTGTTGGTGAGTGTCGGGACTCCTGATTATACTCCACAACATCGAATAAAGCCTAGGGAACTCTGAAAAATAGTTTGGAAGAACAGCAATTTGCCATGTTGCAAACTGGATTCAAGGCTATGTGCACAGATAGATCAATGAGACATATATTTCCCTGGATGTATAAAATGTGAAGCATTCGCTTGTCGTTTCCATGCACTACCAAATATGGCGATGAGAGGAAGCCCAGTGGCCAGCAGTGGGACATTCTGCTAATTTTCTCATCGATGAAACATTTGATCTCCATATGGTTGTGGTTCCAAAACTAAAACCTGTAACAAAAGATTGGCAAAGGGTAAACTCTACAAAATGCAGTCCAAAGTTTTAAAGAATTTTGTGGTTTAGGAGTGCAAGGGCGAATTGAGTTATTGCACACGCGCAGTTCAGAGTAGGCAGTCTCTAATAGAAAAATGTGAATAAATACTAGATCTCGGCAATCGGATCTCACCAGCTCATGCTTGGCTTTGCACAACTCCTTGCTTGTTCTGCCCACTATGAAATGACAGGCTTTGGTCTATCTTGGGTTAGTTATAAAAAATCTTTGCTATGGGTGTGCAGCTAGTGTGCCACCTAGTGTAGATGAGCATTAGTACAGGACCACATTACCTAATTTTATAATCACGCTTTTCTGCATCTTGTAGAGAAGGGACTTAAACCCATACAAAAACAAGACTAGATCACTATGATAACTGGCAGTTTTATGATGTTTATTAAAAAATAAAATAGAAAAAAATATACAGGTACATAAAAAAAAATCTAAACAAAAGCCAGGCTGTCACTCCGTGACCGCTGCTAGTTTGGCGACCATTTTAGGAGTTCCTCTTCAGATGAGTTGGCCATGACAGAAGAGCCGCCACCTTTCACAAAATAGCGTCCGTTAAGTTTAAAATCCCTCATTGTGATGCAACGGAGTGCATTACATTGCATCTATGTGTACATGTGTTTCTTGTTCTCAATTGTCTCAAGAGGCTTCCTCTCCTCCACATCTCTCCGATCAGTATGGTTTTGGATAGGTGAAAACAAAATGGCAGATCTACCAAAGGATTGGCTTTTACCTGTTCCAATTTCTTTCAGATCAGATAAAGGATATGAGGGGAGGAAGCTTGTGTAGACCATTGGGATGCACACAGAGTTGAATCCATACAGACGTCACACTCAGTCTTAATAGAATCTGTAAAAATGGTGGACAACTGACAGGCTTGACAAATCTCCAACCAGAGATAGTGTTTGAGCTCTTCTCTCTGACAGATGCTGGTTCTATTCTCTAAAAGCAGACACAGCTTGAGTCCCAAATGGCACCCTATGTCCTATATAGCCCAGCTTCCTTCCACAAGACACTACAAAGATCTAATCAAAAGTAGTGCAATACATTCAGAACAGGATGCCATTTGGGGCCGACGATCCTGTCAAAGGCGGTATATTAGCCAGGTCGAGTTTTGATTGGTGGTTAAAAGTTGCTATAGTAACATTACAGAGTGTGACGTTGGCGCCTAACACATTCTCAGTAAGGGTAGAGGACTCTAGTGCACTAGGGAGGGTATGAAGTCGTCCACTACAGAGTACAAGTCGCTCCTCATGTGCACTCAAATGACACCCTAACCCCTATATAGGGCACTACTTTAGAACAGAACTAGGGTATGCACTATATAGAGAATAGGGTGTCATTTGAAAAAAACTGTCTTGCTATTCGCTCAGACAAGCCAGACATACATATACCCGAACACTTAAACACACTTCCCCTTCCATAGACTTTCTGCCAGATAGAAATACAAAACTAGAGACTTTCAAAACATCAGGACTTGCATACAAAGACTGAGTTTTGTGGTTCACTTGTAACTGGGCTGAGGCTGGCTAACCACCATCTAGCCTAGCCCACCGATTACAGGCCTAGTCGTTCAAACTGAAGTTTACAGTAACGTCACTCCAATCCAAGAAGCAGTGGTTGTCATTGGAAACAGAAATACTGGGGCGCTCAAAAATAACCCACTTGCATAGTAATAACATTGTATGTTCAGTGTGTAGCTACCGCGCTGAGCCTCAGCCACACAGTCACTCGTGTGTGTGTGTGTGTGTGGCTGTATGCTTGCAGAGACGACACACACACACACACACACACACACACACACACACACACACACACACACACACACACACACACACACACACACACACACACACACAATTAAACACAAAGAAAAGACAAACAACTAGTGGAAGTACCTGGCAACCAAATATACACTAGATTCCAGAATGGAATCAAAATGATTCCCTTTCCTCCACTGTTCCGGAAGTCTCCAGAACTTTCTCCCCAGCTAAGAAGAAAGACCCTTTAGAGCACCTAGTATTTTAGGGCATGTCTAAAATGGTACCCTATCCCCTATGTAGTTCACTACTTGACATAGGGGGTAGGGAGCCATTTCACACCACTCACCCATTTTCAGGTCAGTTTGGCTGTTCCTTCATCTAACTCCACCCCCATACCCACTAGACCATGCACATCTTTAAAAAATGACAGACATACAGACACACACCAACAGAAACACACTTGGGGAAATACAATATGTACTTGGCCTTGTGACAAACTCCTGCAGTGGGGAAGAGTTTTCAGCCCTAGTCTACATTAGGACTGAGTAGCGGAAATGGCACAAACGTTAGGTGACTAAGTCCTCTTATGACTGATACATGCGCACACACACACACACTACTCACATTGATTACTCACTCAATCAAGCACCAAATAAAGATACGGGTTTTAAAAACAACAGCTATGGTATTGGGCGTGACTAAGAGCTCAGTCAGTCCACTGTGTCTCTGCTATAGTAAGAGCTCAGTCAGTCCACTGTCTCTCTGCTATAGTAAGAGCTCAGTCAGTCCACCGTGTCTCTGCTATAGTAAGAGCTCCATCTAGTGAGACAATGTGATATTACAGACTTTTAACCTGTCAACAATAGAGGTTGCACTGCAGTAGTCTGAAGTGACTTAGCGGCTTCTGATTCTTCCTTTTCACACATTATAAAACACCCATGGGGGGGTTCAACTATACTTTGACACCAACAAGATACACACAGCTCACCAATTGACACAGACTCCGTCACACACTTCGTCACACACTCTCCAGACCGGAGGCCATCTGGGGAAAGGTTCTGTAAACTCTTGGCAAAATTTTAAAAAAAAACTACAATCTTAAAAACATAACACCAATATGCCTTTACATACACGCATAATAAAATTAAATAAAGATTGATAAGATTCAAAAAAATATAACACATTATTGCACAAATTAGAAACCGTCCATTGTGTGAACACTGAAAAAGATACACCTTGGCTGCAGGGTTCAAGGACAAAGGCCTTCACAACGCAACCCAGTCAAAAAAACTAAAATAAACTTATTTTACCACACGACACTGGGCTTTCGCTACTTCCACCTGGCAAAGATGTCACTATCCTCAGTCTCCTCGAACGTATGTGGAAAAAGAGCAAAGCGCATTTTTTTTTATATTAATGTGAACAATAAACATTAACGAAAAGAAAACAAAGGTGGATCCCAAACAGGAAGTGAAAGACTGGAAAGCTGCGGAAAAGTTCTGTGATCAGAGTGCACGTTGGGTTGCGCTGCGTTCTGTTCGCTAGCCGCACTGCTCGTTCCCGTATCGTTGGCCGTTGGTTCATTGCGCAGTAAAAAACATGCAGAGATGGGGAGAGGATGAGAGATGGAGAAAGAGTTTTCCCAGAGCTACACTTCTTTCCCTCCTCGGGGCCAAAGTTCAGCAGCCCAAAGTGTTGAATGAATCCCTATGCTGGTCTGGTGCCTCTGCCTGCCTGTCCTCCAAGTTGAACAGCAGGGAGCATTGTCTCATCAAGTTGTCTTCCCAATCAGTCAGAATGAGAGCGGGATGAAGGGAGGAGGAGAGGAAGAGGGGGATGTTTTATCCTTTATCTGCTCAGGCTTACTGGCAGGCTGTCCCTCTTCCGACGGCGCCAGGTGTTGCGGTACTGCGTGTGTGAGTGTGTGTGGGCGTACGTGAGAGGGTGCGTGTGGGCGCGGTTGTCCAGGGTGGGACTGTGGACCACAGCTGGATTGTGGAAGCCTTTCACGTGAAACTTAGGACCATTCTGGAGAGAGAGAGCGAAAGAGATGAAAAGTTAGAATTCAAGTCATTGAGTGTTTGAAACCTGAATCAACACACACACACACACACACACACACTAAAAGCAAAGTGCTCTACGAAAGGAATCCTATATTCAGTTAAATCTTGCAGATATACAATACAACAATGTAATCATGAAACCAAGAGGGACAGATTGAGAGAACAGAGAGAAATAAGAGGGAGGAGAGAAAGAGGGAGAAGAGAAACCAAGATGATTTGGAAAGCAAAAAAGAGAGCAGAAATAAGAAAGTGAGAGGTGAGGAGAGTCTTAAAGGAGAGAGAAAGACAAAGAGGTTGTTCCTGTCTAGTGTGTGTAGCCGTAATTGCGGCCGGCGCCTACCTGGTGTGTGTGGCTGGTGGGGTGGGGGCTGGACAGAGGCTGGGGGTTGGAGGGGGCATGAGGGTTATGGTGGGCAGGGTGGTGGGTAGGGGGGGTCATGTCTATACCCACCTGTCTGCCAGGTAAGGAGTGCATCGTCAGGCCACTGGGCAAGGACATACACGCCTGGAAGGAAGGGGCGGGAGAGACATTTTGAGCCATCACACATCCAATCACAAACAGTTTTATATCCCCATTTCACAATCATGTGAGAACTAAAAACTGAAGGCATGGAGACTATTTCATAGAAAGAAAAAATATATATGACAAATCTTAATGATAAGATGGAGCTGGAAATTCAGGAATGCCTATTTTTTTATATGAACGTAAAAAGGTAGACTCAGAGGTATGATGCTGGCACAAGCAGCACCGCAGACATTAAGATGCAAGACTTTGTGGAAACCTGTGGATGTGCTTCACCCTGCTACAACGTGGTATCTACGGGACCAAAACAGCAGAGAAGTTTAGCCACGTGCTTCAACGCTCCTAGTTGTTGCGGAAACTGGCCAGGTAACGTTTATATTTCATGCACCGCAGAGTCTACCTTTAATGTCCCACTCACAGAACATGTTGATCTTTCACGCTAAACTCTCCCATCTCTGACAACACAAAAGTCAGTAGCTGCTAGGTTCTGTACCTGTGAGCCAGGGGACATGAGGTGCTGCTGGTTGATGCCAGGCTTTCCCAGTGCCAGGCCCAGGGGTAGAGTCATACCCAGAGCCTGGAGGGTGTAGGGGGGCAGCGCCGGAGGGCGGCCAGGGCATGGCGTCGAATCAGAGTCCTGTAACACACAGCAGAGGGGAGGGGTTAAAACATGATCAGCTGTCAAATCATTAATACAATTGCATTTATATAGTTCATCATGAAAACTGCAGTGTGTGTGTTTATTGTGTGTGTCTGTGCCCTTACGTTGTCTGACCCGGACAGAGAGGAGACAGAGGAGGCTGAGGAGTGTTGGTGAGGACTGGACAGGGACATGGGAGAGTCTGCACTGTGAGGGGAGACTGAGTCCCTCTGTTCCTCCACGCCCAAACCCAAAACACACCGTGCTGGGTCCTGCTCCAGGACAGAACCTAAAGAGAGAAACAGGTTATTATACACAGCAACACACACTTCCCAAACTGCCATACGAGACAACAAAGGTTACCCTTGCACACACAGGTCAATATTCACACACACACAAAACATGCCATAAAAGACAGTCAAGACTTATTTTACGTAGATGTTACACACACAGGTTATTTCGTACACAAACACACACACACATTATTTTACCCCGGCTCTCCATGCGGGCAAGGTGCCTTCCTCCCCACTTCGTCATGATCCACTCCCTGTAGTCAATCACTTCCTGGGTCACCTTGATTATCCTCCCCAAAGTGCTGCAGGGATAGTGAGAAATAGGAAAGGGAAGGATTTAAAATGTTGCACAGCAGTGGATTAGATACACTTTTCAACACAACCACCATATTTATTTGACAATCTTTACTTTGATAACTTCTGTACTTATTCATGTACAAACATTTCTAGGCCCGGCTGGATACAGAAGACATTCTAAAAGAGAGGGGAACCAACCTGTCAATGTCCTTATTGGGGTAGGAGCGTGCTAGCGGTGACACAGCGTGACCAAGGACGATGTAAGCGTAGTCAAACACCTGCTTGACTTGCATGGCTCCGTACGAACTCCTGCCAACGTCGTTACCTGGAACACACACACGGTTAAAACACCTACATCGGCCCATACAAACTATGGCCAACACAATGACCAATGGAAAACACACACAGTCGCTAAAACACTCAGTCCAGCACACCGTCAGACGCACGCACATACACATCGTCGCTTAAACACCCAGTCCTGCACACCGTCAGACGCACGCACATACACATCGTCGCTTAAACACCCAGTCCAGCACACCGTCAGACGCACGCACATACACATCGTCGCTTAAACACCCAGTCCAGCACACCAGATGCACGCACATACACATAGTCGCACAAACACCCAGTCCTGCACACCATCAGATGCACGCACATACACATAGTCGCTCAAAAACCCAGTCCTGCACACCATCAGATGTGCACACACACGCACACACCTGGCATCAGTGGGTCCTCTATACAGAGCATGGAGGGTCTGTAGCCATTGGTCATAACCTTCGTCATGTCCTCTTTGGCCATGTAGGCCCCTCCGTTCTTGACGCGGATGCCAGTCTTCAGGTAGTTAAAATGGCGGCCGTACAGCTCAAAGAACTCAATCAGCAGGATGCCAAGGTTGATGTTGGGGCTACTGGCGTCAATCCTTGGGTGGAGCTGGATGGATGGATGAATGAAAAGAAAAAAAGGAGAGAGAGAAAGAGAGTAGGCAGACTTGTTATGACAACATTACAAGTGCCATAACTGTACACTGTAATACTAGATTACACAAAGTGTGTGCGTGTGTATACACTCATTTGTGTGTGTACCTGGAGGAAGCTAATGACCATCAGGATGAGGCTGTAGGAGCTGATTCCTCCAGTGAACACCTCATTGAGATCTCTCTGGAGCAGAAACTGCTTCAGCACAAAGATCAGGTAAGGCAGCACGGGATACCTCTGTATGGGGCCCGAGAGAGATTAAAAACGGTAAGGAGAGACTCAAATTCCTGCTCAATTTACATAGTCATTGAGGAGCAGAGCACCTACTAAAAGTGGGAATTATTTAAAATTAGACGATCAAAAAGTCTTTATTTAATGAAAATATGTAACTTAGTATGAGGATCACTACTTGAAATACAATTTGCCTCATTTTAGATAATATACTGATTTTAGGGCTGCAGTTGTCAATGGGACAAAGACTTCTAAGTTACGCTTCTGGTGACTTACAGAAAAGCATGTTGGGTTATGTCATTGAATGAAGGACAGGTTATTGAATGAAGGACAGGTCAGAGAAATTCCTTTACTGACAGCATATTGTAGGCCTACCTCCAAATCTCCACCTAACCCCTAGGGCATAGCCACTACTGCAGAACTAATAGGATTGGCTAGAGAAGTAAAAGCACGGTTCATTTGAGCGGGAAAACCCTGGCCTGTAGAAAGCCTACATTACAGCAGACGACACCACTCTGACCCAATGTGCAGGTTTACATTCTCTGTTCTCGCCCAATATGAAATTCCATCTCAAATCCAAAATGCTGGAATATAGAGTCAAATTTAAAATGCATACAGTGCCTTCAGAAAGTATTCACACCCCTTGACTTTTTCCAGATGTTGTTTTACTGCCAGAATTTAAAATAGATTACATTTAGATTGTGTGTCACTGGCCTACACACACACATACAACATCACATTATGTCAAAGTGGAATTATGTTTTTATTTTTATATTTTTTACTAATTAATTCAAAATGAAAAGCTGAAATGTGTTAAGTCAATAAGTATTCAACCCCTTTGTTATGGCAAGCCGAATAAGTTCAGGAGTAAAAATGTGTTAAAGTTAAAATAAGTTGAATGAACTCACTCTGTGTGTGATAATAGTGTTTCACATGATTTTTGAATGACTACCTCATCTCTGTCTTGGGAAAATAAAGCTCAAATAAAAACTACAAATGCTAGTGTTCTCACCTTGGTGTAGTCCTTGATGAAGAGAGCAGCTTTGACTCCCGTCTCCACATTGAAGCTGATGTCCACTTTGACGTCCGTTTCCTGGTCAGTCAGCTTGATGATTGGCACCTGGGAGAAAGAAGAGAAACATTGACTTTTCATAAAATAAACAACGTTTATTTCACATCCATTTCACTTTCATTCACGCTCAATTCTCAGATCCAATCTCTAGTGCACACTTGTCGTACATTCAACTAAGTCTCATCTACTTGTTTATCCTGTTCAATTCCGACGCTCTCCGGTGTCATTTTCTAAGCGACACAAATTGTAACCTACCCTAATTAGATATAATTTTGAAATCGAAATGTAAGTCCTACAAACACATGCTTAGCACTGTTAGAAGGGTAAGTGCAGTGGGATTCTGATATAGCTGTACGGCAACATCAAGACTATTACAGAGGCGGAGCCGGCTCCACAAGGGGTCAAAAACGGCTTAGCCCCCACAGCTTAAGTTTTATGTCCCTATATAAAAATAGCAAAAATGTTTAAATGATTATGATGATTGAGAGACAGGTTGGCGCAAAATCTGTATTTCTGCTGCACTGCGTCAGTACAATGGACAGAGCGCACCGCAGTGTGTGAAGGGAGATATGGAAAGCCACTGGGGCGGTTAGGTAAGACTCCTTTGGGTGGTTGGCTAAATGGATAACGCGATACGCCTCCGCCTGTAATATTTCATTTATACGGGCGGGGGCATGTTTACCATTGAAGCTGCTTCACGCAACTCTGCTTCACGCCCCACCACTACAGAGTTTACTTAGCTTCTTAGCTAGCTGTAAAAAGTGATTGTGTTATTAGCAGTACAGTAGTCCAGCAGGAGAAGAGACTGCGGGTAAAAGACTTCTTGTGACATTAGTGAAATGTCAGAATGATTCAGTGAACACAGCCAAATGGTGGAGGCCCTGTGTGCACTTGATCTGGAGAGCCATGACTTTCTAGATGTGAAAAAGGTGAAACCACTGCTGGAACTAAGCAAAATAGATTTGGTGGAAGCAGAGATTAGTGTCGCTCGCCAGTTGGGCTGAAAAAAAGAAAAGAAAAAAAAAAGAAAAATAAATCACCCGCTCCAGCTCCAATGAGGACCCCACTATATACCACAACGATTCTCTGGTTCTCTCTCCGCTAATGCTGACCGTGCTTACTGCACTGACACATGGAACTCATTTTCCACTGACAAACGTGTTCAGACAGCACAGAAGAAGCATGCTACAGCTTAGGAAAGCTCAACTAATCCAACTGTCATTTGAAGGGGATCTTACAATAATATTTCAGGGATAATAGAATGAGCAATCACTCAGGAAGTTCCACAGAGCATCAAGGAGGCTTGCAACTCTTCTGAAAAGAAACAATCTTGCTGGTTGGTTTATCAAAATCTTGGTGGTATAGCCAGTGGCGTCATTTCAGCAAAAATCTAGGGTATGGAATGGCAAAATGACTAACTTAGCTATCAGCCTAGGTTTTCAACGGCCTCGTTTAGTGTGTAGAGGGCTCAAATGGTCTCGGCAATTGAACTTGTGTTTATTGTGGTATAGCATGATAAGCAGAAATCTATATAATTCCAATGCAAGAATCCAAATGATGCCCCAGGGTATAGCTACAGTACATATCTGTATGTTTCACTATGGAAATAGATCAATTCTATTATGGTTTCATTGGTAGCCTAGTGCTTTTTGTGATTAGAAATGGAACTGTACGTATTAGAAACATGTTTATGGTAGGCTGGCATTGCTTAATTGATTGCGTGGGTCAAATTTGATCCACAAAAGTGGAATGTGTCATATGACGTGTTGCTGAACTCATGAGCGCCATGATTTTCCATGTTTGAAGCGAGCCTATAGGCCTATTTATTTGGCAAGACAGCTGTGCAATGCTGCATCTCACTGTAGTAGGATGTAGGCCTCATCTCACTGTAGTAGGCTGCATCTCACTGTAGTAGGCTGCAGGCCTCATCTCACTGTAGTAGGCTGCATCTCACTGTAGTAGGCTGCATCTCACTGTAGTAGGCTGCATCTCACTGTAGTAGGCTGCATCTCACTGTAGTAGGATGTAGGCCTCATCTCACTGTAGTAGGCTGCAT